>WBND01001675.1:30819-41526 GCA_013398595.1 Tychaedon coryphoeus
GCCTCTACCTCGGATCTGGCACTAACAGTCCAGAGCTACACGAGATGATTACTGTCTTGAATAACCAAAAAACAGCAGATGTAATGTTCTAAAACTATTGTCTATGGAAATGCTGGCACAGTGAAACCAAAGGTGACCTGAACACCTCCACACTCAGCAGAGTGCTGCTGTCTTACTCCCCAGTGATGGAATCCACACATCTGGAGTTGAAATACTCCACATCTTCTTGGCAATTAAATCCTTCTAGTGACTGCTGTACTTCAGAATAAGCCTATCCTGAAATACTTCCTTCTTATACAGGGTGTCTGAATTAGGAAAATTATGCACATTATTCTGGGTCTGGATTTTAAAAATCAGGCAGTTGAGCCTTTCAGTTATCCTGCACTCACCTACTGTTTTTTCCTGTAATATGTAATAACAGCTATATGGCTCCCTTGTGAAGATTCTAAAAGCAATATCCAGTTCCTATTTAATTACTTTTTAAACATTTGAAACATTTTACAAGCACTAGGTCACAGTGTTATTAATATTTCACTGAGTGAACATAAGTATTTTTAATTAACACTGGATACCCTCAAGATAAATGCTGGGTACTACAAATAATACAGGCCCATCTATTTCACACACTGGCAAACAACATTAGTTGAATGTCTCAAAAACCACATGTGCAGAAAATCTTTCCTGTTTAATTTCCATTTAAAGCAGGACACATGTATGGGCAGATTCTCACTTGCAGCACAGGGCCATGTCCCCACTGGTTTTGATGGAGTTCATTTACAGCAGCAGGGGACTGTGACCTTCCCAGGCACTCCAGACCCTCCTGCACCCCAAAATACACAGGTGCAAACTACGACAGCTGCACAGCCTTGCAGGACTTAGGAACAAGTCTCCAGCCAAGCCCCTGTGGGAACATGCCAACGCAGACCACAGCAATTCCACAAGCTCCAGACTTTGTCGAGTTGATCTTGAACAAAGGACTACACAGATACTCTGAGAGGGGTTTTAGTTTCACTTTCTTGATACTCCTGAAGGCCCACAAATATTTACCTCACAGTTGCACTGATTAGTAGATTATAAGGAAGATATGGGCAGAACTACCTAAGTGATCATCTAATCTCTTCTAGTACTTAGGCTAATATTCACATATTTAAAGGTCTGTGGCCAAAAATTAAGCACATGTTTTGTTTCATGGGATGTGTCTGTTCCCAAATAGTCATTGCACAATCTTGGGAGGAATAAATAGAAAAAAAATCCAATCTACTAGCATGATTTTCTTTGTTTATCGCACAATGACAGAATGGTTTGGGTTGGAAGCAATTTTAAAGCTCATCTCATTCCAAGTCCCTGCCATGGGCAGGGACAACTTCCACTGTCCCAGGCTGCTCCAAGCCCTGTCCACCCTGGCCTTGGACACTTCCAGGGATCCAGGAGCAGCCACAGCTGCTCTGGGCACCCTGTGCCAGGGCCTGCCCACCCTCACAGGGAACAATTCCTTCCCTGTATCTGATCTAAACCTGCCCTCTGACAATTGTCTCCAGCAGCTGCACCATGACTTTGTGATAAACAGCTTTTCATAGAGTTCTGTGTATCCAAGAACAGTTTCAGTTTAAAAAAGACTAGCACATTTTTCAAAATCAGTTCTCTATGGAAATATTAAAAAAGAAGCCAAGCTAAAAGGTAAACACCAATCAATACTACAATAACTTAATAAATGTCAGAGCTCTAAATGACTGTTTCAGCCTGTGTTGACTGAAAATAATCCTATGTTCAGCAATTAGAGGGTCCTGTACATTGCACCTTAATATAAAAAAGCCCAAAAAACAAACTCTCACACAACTTAGGTAGGACATTAAAGCAAAGTCACAGCCTCTATAGAGACACCAAGCATTTTGCGTCTGTTGTTGCAATTTAGCAAGTAACATACAATGATTTTTTTTTGCATATGGAATTTATAAATGGTTCTTCTTTTGATTTATAAAGTCACTGTGAATTCCAATCAAAACCATAAGATTACAAGAAAATTGTATAAAGAAAAGCAATTTTACAATTTATTTTGCATTATGAAAAAATTTTGTCATTACTTGGGACATTTCCACACCTCAAGTTTTTGTGCAATGACAAGATTTTTTTTTTTTTCCACACACAGCTTAAAGAAACCCTGATCTTTCAAATCCTGTTGTGGAACTCAACAAAGTAAAGACATCTACAAGCATCTGTCTCAAAAAAGCCCCAAAGAAGCCCATAAGCCTTGAAAAGGGAAGATCCAGTTCAATCCTGTTGCAGCCTTCATTTATCCCAGATGGTTCATGGCTGCCAGAATTAGTTAACAGCGTGCTTCAGCCATCAGTAACTAAATAAAACTAATACCCCTTCCTAATTTCTTTGCTAGGAGGGGATAAAAGATTTGTCACCTTGAAGGTCACACAGAGAGAAAAAAATCCAAGATGACTGGCTATGTGAGAAATGTCAAGTGTGGGGCAGAAGCTCCTTGTATTCCTTTGTACCAGTCTGGATACCACTAGGCCCTGGGATTTGTCCCTTAAATGTAGAATTAATTTAAATATTATTTTACCCTTCAAATTTTCAGCTTGTTCCTCAAAGTGCAATGTCCAAGTGAAAACCAAGATTGCTTGTTGGAGGTGCCATGTCTGGTTAAATACACCAGAACAAAACAATGACCTTCTCCAAACCTGCAGAACACAGGACAAGTCTGTGTCGGGCTGGAACTCAGAAATGAACCAGTTGTTTACAGTTCTTTCCAAGTATGTCTCACGCTTTCAAACAAAAAGTTTTAAAGTCCTCTTGGTTCTCCCTCCTTGAAGTGGCTAGGATTAACTCCTTGAGCACAAGCAACCTCATTGAAACATGGAACTATTTAGATGCATGAACAATTATATGCACAGCATTCACTGCCTGAGAAATCTCTTACATGAACATTTCAGAAGTTATTCAAGGAATCCTCTGACAAGGCAGTTAAGGCAGAACCTGACATTTCTGACATTTTTCCTTTGAAAAGGTAAAAGCTCCCAGGCCTTTTCATACAGCATTTCAAAGCCTATTTTTACTGTACATCAAAAGCCTGGAAAGGGAAATTAATTCAGAAGTACATTTATTAGCTTTCTTTTTTAATATGGGAAACACAAATTAATAACCCACAAGTACTTTAGGTTGAAAATCACTACCTCCACTCAGTGACAGAGATTCCCTGCTCTAACACATCCACCCCAGTGTGATTTTTTTAAAGACACCTGGTTCAAGAAAACCTATTTCTGTGACAAACAGGTAAGCATATATTTTAAAAAGGGGTATGGAAAATCATATGCAAGTGAGCAAATAAGGACTCTTTCATGTGGAACTGTTTCTCATTAGACAGGGCTTTTTCCCCCAGCAGTTTCCTGTGGCTTCTGAGGTGGTATTTTAATGCACAATGTGCTACACAAATAGATTCCTGTAGACTTCAGAGGAGTGTAACAGCACTCAAATCAAACAGCATTATAAATACATATACATATATTATATGTTTAAAAATATATAGGGTGACTAAAAAATTGTATTTCTAAAACAAATCTTCCAAGTTCTCATAGCCACTCCATGCCACCCAGTACCCCCATGCTTTTTCCTTGTATTTCCACTGTATCAAAGAGTACCATGGAGAGATAAGGAAGGTAGAATAGGAAAATTAAGAAGTTTCCTGCGTTGACACACTCATTACTCTGGGAGAATCTCTGTGATACTGTTCATGATCACTCATAGAACAGACATGCAGTGATACTTCTTTTAACAGAAAACCAAGCACACTTTTGTATCACATTGGATGGGTAATAAAGATTGATTTCCCTGATTTTCACTCCCACTTAACTTAAACATTTCTGTGGAGTTTCCCACAAGGAAGCAGCTAGAGATAAATATGAGTGGACCCATGACAGAACTTGGCCTACAGCCAGAAACCTTAGAAAACAGCTACTTATCCAAGACTTCAGCTCTGACCCAGGCAGAGCTTGGTAATTTCAAATAACACTCATGCTATGGATGTGGCTCTGTTCAAAACTGCACTTCTAAATAAAAGTTAAATGCTGAAACCCCAAACAGACCAAAAAATGTAATTACATTTAATTATGTATTAATTGTATTAGTTAATCCCTTTCTAATCCAGAGTAATTGATTTAACTTAACACCACGCTGTGATGGAATATGTTAATCTAGGAGGCTGGGAGGCACTTCAGCATGTGCAGTGAATGAAAGTCCAGCTTTTTGGGAGAGGACTAAGTTCTCAAATTTCCAAATACTTCATCTGAACACTATCCAGCATCCTGTGTGTACAGTGAGTCCAGACTGTGTGAATTTCTGTGATACTTGCCCAGTCTGTAGAGAACGATAAGGAAAGAGGGAGAAACACAGGATGTTTGGGGGATCATCACAGCAAATGGTCGCTGATGCCTTCACCTCACTGGGTGAATTCAGTCACTCCTGAACAAAACATACCCCTATTTAACAGCAACACAATGGAACTAGAAGCTCATGACTAAACATTTCAAATGCTCAGCTGTTATTTAAAAATTCACTATTGTCAGCTAGAGAAGATCTACTCTAGTTCAGAAAGTTTCTGTTGTTAGCACTTGTGGGGAAATGAACACAAAAGATTGGTAGAAGAATGCTTGAATGATGTTTTTACACCGAAAGAGGCCCTTGCAGAGCCATTTACTCAGCAGATGGATTTGGAGAGTGAGGAATCAGTGCATTACTTGGGCCCTTAGATTAGACTCTTGAAGATCCTGGGGTCCTGTGCTACAAGAGAGAAAAAAGCCCCAATTTGTTAAAAGTAGCAGCTACCAAATGGAACGAGGGAGGCTGTAATTGATGGCATGCAGGGAAGACAACTGAAAATTACAGTCTCCTGCAGGGCTGGGACCTGCAGACTCCTGCGTGAGACCAGGAGAGTCTGCTATTCAGGGCATATTCCTCTGCAGTCATGCAGAAATTCCAGGGGCATTCTCCCTATTTATTTTTACACAGAAAAAACCTAAATATACATGTGGAAACATTCAAAGTCAGCATGCAATATTTCTGACATTCCAACACAGCAATCATACTTCAAATGGGAAGTTCATTTTCTGCAGGACTTTTGCCTTAAATGTTGTTGAGAATTTTTGTCTAAATTTAAAATGCAAACTTAACTATTAACTATTAACTTTTGACTATTAACTTTTAACTATTCACATCTCCAATTAGCCAAGGAATTAATTTATTATAAATGAACCTAGATTTAAATATAATAGTCATCAGGTCCATGGAAGAATATAGCAAAAAAAGGAAAGGAGAAACATAGACTTCTAGACATAACTAGAACAGAATCAGTAGAAAAGTCATTAGGAATTATGTTGGGTAAAGCAAAAATATTATAGAGCTCAAAGACCTTTTCTCTTTAAGATTTATACTAAATCCTTCAACTTTCAATGAAATAAATTAAATACTTGGTTGAAATCTAATGAATAATCTGTTCTTGCTGTAAATGTGTGCTACTGAATTTCGTGTGAAGTTTAAGAAATGTTTAAAATACAGTCAGAAGATTAAAAGCAAAAGGTTAAGTAGGATCTTCATAAGTACGGTTCCCTAGTTGTACATGAAAATTCAAACATGTATAGTTTGCATTTCTATATAAATGCATATAAGATATACTTATATTAAAGAAATATTCAGGTTGTGTGGACCTGTAATCAAGGTCTTAAAAGATCTGCTGTTTGCATACCCTAGAAGTGGGCACATTCCATACCCCAGTGTGTAAGATATTTCTATATTCTATATATTCTGCATCTCTTATAGACTGGGATATTCTATACCCCAGTGTATAATTCCATACCCCACTGTGTAAGACCTGAAACGTTTCTTTAGGAAAAGTACCCCATGCTTGCTCTGGGATCACCCTCCCGGCACCTCAGCATGGTGTGAGGTCAGAGCAGCTGCCAGCACTGCAGGAACTCTCACCACTCAAAGAGCAGCTTGGAGGCACAGCCCACCCACACTGCCAGCTTCGAGAACAGGTTACTGCTGAGGAAGTCTCCTTTATTATTTGCAAGTGCTTGTGTTGGTTCTAGCAGGGGCAGCCACTTACCACTTTCATTTATTAGCTGGCAGATAGTTTTGAAGTTTCTCATGTAATTACTGATGAAGTGCCACCCTGTCAAAAGCCACTTCACCTCCTGGTTCTTGCCAGGGGCTACACATTTAATGGCAGTGCAGGTGGAGCTGCAGGTGGCACCCAGCATCATGCAGAGCTGCAGGCCTGGATGCCTGGGAGGGAGGGCTCTGTAACAGGCTCTGGCTGGGGCAGGACAGCTCCTGTCAGCTAAGCAGGCTCCACTTGCCATGCCTGGAATCCTCCCAGGAGCCATGGGACAGAGCCGCCCAGGAGGCTCGGGCCAGAAGCGTTCATGGACACTGCAGCAGTGCTCCTGGGAGAATGCATTTCAGGGAGCTGCTGTGCGTCCTGCTGGGACACAACCGCTGTGAAGAACCTTCCTGATTTCACCATGTTCCTGCTGCTCCAAGAGCTGCTGCTGTTGCTGTACGTGTGTCTGTACATTTCATCACACAGATGCATTCTTCAAACATATCACAAATACACATGCAAAAATAAATACAGATGAGTATGTCAGACTGTATTTAGCTTACATTACAAACCCTCTTTGGACTGAAAGAGCTGCCAAAACTGCAGGCTGATCTTATGAGAGGCTCAAAATAGCAAGTGCACAAACCTCTCAATTTACCACATTTGAGAGCCATGTTTAAGCATTCCACATAAAAGAAAAGCCAATTTTAAATTAATTTGATACATAAATACTGTTAGTAAGTTCCATTAAAAGAGACTTTAGCATATAGTAAAATTTGGAGCATGATTCTGAGAATGAAGTTAATGTGATACTAGATACTTAATTTTACTTCCATGAATAAAATACTTACTATCATACTAGGAACAATACAGCAGAATGGAAGCCGTCTTCTGTAACCCCTCCCCTCTACTTCTGTTCCACCAAGATATCCTGACCTCCCTATTCTAAAATCACAAGAAGAATTGTATGTCTGTTTGTGAGGGAGAAAAAAGTGGAATCACTTCAAATATCAATAGTTTACAAAAGTATAAAACACATTAAAAGGCCCAGTGCTGAAAGTGTAACTTCAGTTTGGCATCATCTTTCATATGTAAATAAATACACTTTCAAATGCATTTGTTATATGTAACAGACTTCAGGGTGCCACACTTCCAGAGTGCCACAACAAGCATTGCCTGAAAACAAAGGCTGGAAACCTCCTTTATTAACTCACTAAACTTTTCACATAGAAAGTGTACATTTAAACACCTGTTTTTCAGGGATATTCAAGGGTGCCATAAGTTCATTTTTAATTAGAGTAAGTCTTACAAAGTAGACAAAATACCTCTTCAATCACATGAAAATATTATATGTTAAAAACAAGTAAAAATAATCATTAAACAAAACCACATTAATGGGATCCAAGAAAACACAAGAGCAATTGTAGATGAAAAGGCTTTATATCAGATTGTGCTTATAGCCTAAGAGAAAATGGATGTTGTAGTAAACCATAATACTTAAAGCAAGAATCTGATATCACACTGTGTCTGCAAAGAATGTTAATAAGAGCAAAATCAAAATCATAAAAGAATGAGAATGGGAAAGCTAAGCAGAAAGGCAAAGCAAATATTCCAAGCAAGGTTTCTTCTGTAATTACAAAAAAGAAATTAAATTATGAATTATGGAAGAGTTGTTTCCTAATCAGAAGGCATGAGAGAGATGGATACGTGGAACTGAAATGAATTTGCAGAACCAGGGCTTAGTTTTGCTTGCTTAAGACTATCAAACTCAAGCTCATGATTTTTTTAAGGTTACTGATACACTTCTACACTCATCCATAACAACAGCAAATTAAATAACAAGTGTTTTTGCTACACTCAGGAAACCTCAGGTGGGCACTAACACATAAGAGCCACTGCAGACACACAGTGATGCAACTAAACCCAAAGGACTTAGCTGCAGAAACCAAACCCAACGCTCAGGCCCGACAGCCACAAAGCTGATGACTCATACATCTTGGTGCATCACTCAGCCATGCTGAGCATGGCACCTTGGCTGAGAAGAGCCTTAGAGCTACCAGATGGTCTTTCTGCTAATCCAGGCTCAGAAGCATCTGGCTCCTCACACACCATCCAGTGGAACTCCAACAGTTAAACAAAGCCAGAAGATGCCAAGAATTGGATATGCCACCATCCCTGCCCAGTACTCCTTGCCTAAAGACATTAAGCCTGTGTTAGCAGAGCAGGTGCCAACTAAAAGGTTCTCTGGCTTTGGAGGAATCCCATCAAATCTCTCAGCCCAACTGCTTGTGCCCTGAGTGATCAGGAGAGGAGAACAGCAGACAGAGCTGCAGGGCACTGGAGCTGTGTCTGATTTACACCATCCTGAGGAAAAGGAGAAAGGAACTTTGTGTTGTAAATTATGCAGTCAAACAGGATCACTTCATGTACCCCATACTGGCCAAGTCCAAACCCAAAAGCTGACAGATGTCCATCAGAATATGCTTTCATTAAACCATCATGGTAATCCCATGGCACTTGCAAGCATGTAAAAAACAAAGCATTGTCTCTCTTAAATTGGTCAAATTTTAAGCAATACTGGTAGATAGAGGCTATAGGGACTGGGACAAACCAACTTTTAAAACGACATTTAAATCCACCATAAGCAGCACAACAGCAGTGCTCTGAGAAGTCCCTGACACTGTATGGGCAATATGTACTGGGACCCTCTGGGTGTTCTTATCCGTGTTTAAAGAAGTTTTGAGAGGGAAGAAGGTTACTGTAGTGCCTGCAAAAACTTAAAGTGCAGGTTTTGTTTAGAACACCTGAGTGCATACATACTTTGCAGAAGCTCAAAATATGATGCTTCTAGCTCTGTTCACTTTGTGGCTGTTTTTGCAGCAAGCAGCCAACACTACACGAGTGCCAGCAGAAATTATGTGTATGAGGGAGATAAAATAGGCTGAAGGAAATACACTATAATATCCATTTGGTCCTCACGAGATAGAAAGATAAAGATCCCATGTTATATAAAATATCTTTAACTACTTATCAAACTATACATGAATTATGGCATTTACTGAAAATGCTGTACTTTTAATTTTGCATTCTGAACAGTTTTAAAAGTAGTTTGGTAGAAATCACAAGATTGGGAAATGTGCAGTATACAAGTAAGTGCTATGCCTTTAACAAATTTCATCCACTAAAAAATACCATTCAATATCATTTTGAAAGATAAATACACTCAAATTTTACCTGTAAACCAAGACAATGAAACTGAAAAGTTCAATGCATTAGTTGAAAGAGCTGGTAAACCTCAATACACTGTACAGAACTTTGCTGATAAAGCTAAAAAAAAAGAAAATAAATCAAGCTTCTAAGCAGCACAAACAACACTTTGCTTTCATTTTCATACATAATTGAAATATCAAAGAGAAGCATACTCAGGGGCTCTAAATAATATATGATGAAAATCAGCATTGAAACAAAAATAAGCAACTAAATTCCAGCATCAATGAACATTCAGCATGGGGCAGAGAACAACAGGAACTGCCAGTTCTTGCTGTGAGAAATATAATTGTGATTTGTGTATATATATAAAGGGTGAGATGGTACCATGAGAATGAGAGCTAATACAAAGATGAATTCTGAGAAACTGCCCGATAAGGCTAGAGAGGAAACAACTGGACGGAATATGGTGAACAGTAGGTGGAAAACTGAGCAAACCAGTAACTATATGAAACTACTTATGTAAGTAAATAGCATGAGAACCAAAGACCAGCAAAAATGAAGCAAGATTTTTGAATAAAGAAGGATTTGCCTTCCTCCCAATGACCACAAGAGGAAGCTAAAAGACCACCAAAAAAGGAGCCCACGCATGCACAGCTTGTGCAGACCAAAAACAATAGGCACCACAGCAAGCAGTGGGGAAGGGGAGGAGGGCTACTGAAAACTGCTGAGAAATGCTTATGCACATGTATAAATATTTGCAGAACTAACAAATCGGTGTGCATGTTGGTAGAGGGAAAAGACTCCCCTGCACCCAGCTAGCTGCCTTGCTTGCTTTTTGCCAAACATATTTTAATAAATAACTAAAATTTTGGTTAAAGACTGGAGTACAGATTTTCATTTCAAACAATCTAGTGACCGCAACGTGATCTCAGTGTCCCTGAGAAGGAAAGCTGGCTCTGAGAAAGACGCCTCCAATAAGTGGTCTCAGAGGCAGTCTGGATTTCACTGGGAAACTGAAGAATTTTACGACAAAAATTGAGCAAGGAATCTGAGCTCCCTGTCTGGACTGCAGCTCAATTCATAATTCTAAACCCCGTAATTCTAGTGCACGAAGATTTGGACTAGAAAAGTGGACTGTAAGTATCGCCCGGTTGGTTGGGGTGTGACGTGTATGAGTGAGACACTACCTGGTCGTGGGGCAAGTGCAGAGTCCTTCTAACCTTAGTTCCATCTCCCTGCGAGGGGAATGGCAGGTGAAGGGACGAAGCGGAAGGTGGGATTCCTGGGAGGAATCGGGGACTGGAAGCATTAGAAAGGCACTGGTCGGTGTGCTGGGAACACGTGAAGCAAGGAGGGGGATGAGAGCTCGGGCCCAAGAAAGCCTCTTTGAA
>WBND01001678.1:53657-64487 GCA_013398595.1 Tychaedon coryphoeus
CCTTTCCATGGGGAAATTCCTGCTGCTGCCCACCCTGAGCCTCCTTTTCTCCAGGCTGAGCCCCTTCCCAGCTCCCCCAGCCCCTCCTGGGGCTCCATTCCCTGCATCATCCTCACCTGGAACATCCCTACCTGTGTGAGCCGCCCCTGGGGCAGGGCCTGAAGTTCCCGATTGCAGGATGTAACTGTGCAATGCAACCACGTGTTTTGCAGGGCTCTAGCTGACATGAACAATGATGGCAGGATGGATCCCTTGGAGTTTTCCATAGCCATGAAGCTGATCAAGCTGAAGCTGCAGGGTTACCAGCTCCCGGCCGCGCTGCCGCCCGTCATGAAGCAGCCGCCGCTCGCCCTGCCCGCTGCCCCAGGCTTTGGTAAGACCCCTCTCTTCCTCTGGTTTCCTCATTGTTACCTGGGACTGCAGCAATTCCATTGTCCTTTTGCAGTTTCTCCAAGAAAATTTTAGGAGAAAGAAAGGGCTTTTAAAAGCACACGGGCTCCTGATGTTACACATGTGCTGAGACAAATCACACTGAGCTTTTACCTGAGCTGAGCTCCTGTTTGCTTCAGGTTTGCACTGCTCCAAACCAAACATGGCTCAGGTAGCAGGGCTGCTGCATTCCAAAGGGCTGGAGCTGTGGTTTAAACTGTTGGCATTACTGATCTCCAGCTTTGGCAAGATCTGCTCTGTTGTTCTTGAGTTTTTACAGTCCCTGCACCTCCTGCTCTGATGAGCTGAATGACTGCTGGAGTGAGATATTGCCAAAGTCACCCTCATTTCTAAGAAAAGATTAGGGAAGCTGGGGTGGGGAAAGGAAAATAACTAAATAAGGCCAAACCTCTGACATCTTGGTCCTCTTGTGAGAGGTTCTTTCCCCTTCTGCTTTAGTCTTTGCTGTGCCTCAGGGTTATTGGTGCCTGGGGATCATGAAATGGTTTGGAATGCAAGGGACCATTAATCCCACCCAGAGCCACCCCTGCCATGGCAGGGACACCTCCCACTGTCCCAGGCTGCTCCAGCCCCAGTGTCCAACCTGGCCTTGGGCACTGCCAGGGATCCAGGGGCAGCCACAGCTGCTCTGAGCACTCTATGCCACCCTGCCAGGGAAGAATTCCTGCCCAATATCCCATCTGAATGTCCTGGGGAAAAGGAACAGTGCCTTTGATGAACTGCTTGCAGCAGTGTGGTTTGATCCACTGCAACCCCCACAAGTTTTATAGTGAGAAATAAAATTCTTTGGAAAAAAAGCAGTGAAACTGTGTAGAGCAAATACAGGGTTAAGTGAGAAAAGGCAAAATGAAATGAGCCCCCAGAAACCCCAGCCAGATGGGAGAGTCCCCTGTTCCCATTCCCTGTAGAGTGATGTGAGCTGGTTGCACACCCCTCGTTCTTCCCCTGGCACCACTGGCCCTCCTTAACCTCCCTGGTTCCCTGCAGCTGTGCTTCCCCCTCAGCCTCTGATCCCTGTGCTGTCCTCAGAGCTCTGTCCTGTCTTATCCCAACCCAAGGCAGGAGCACTGACCCTGGAGCACTGACCCTGCAGCACTGATCTGCAGCTCCCGTGCCAGCCTGGGGCTTCACTCCTCCCTGGGTGCCAGTGCTGCTCCTCACTCAGGTCAAGGCACACAATTCCCTTCTCAGCAGCTGCTGCTGGACAGTTTGGGGCTGTCCCTGTGCCCTGTGTCCCATCCTGTCCCTGCTGTGCTGCCCTGGGCTGGGAGGGCTGTCCCTGGAGGTGTCAGTGACCCTGCAGCCTTCGTCTCGTCGTTCCAGAGGGAAATGCTGTGCCACAGCTGTGAGGATACCTACCTGCATGGCTCTTCCCACAAAACATGTAGTTCTCTCTTTTGGGAGAAGCTGTTTCTGCTTGAGACCTGGGCCAGCCTCTTGTATTACCTCCTTTTCCCTTTGGCTTCCTCGTGCCTAACCTACATGAATAAAATGGCCCTAAAGGCAGGGACAGCCCTTGTGGTCTCTTTTTGGGAAGGCTGGAAACAGAGTAGGCTTTTTAAATACCAACTGATCCCCCACAGAGGAGCTGACAAGCACATTTCATCAATAGCATTAGCAGCCATAATGAGAGAGTAAATTTGGTCTGTCAGAACGGCTGTCACAAAAAACCAACCTGTGCTTTTCTCCCCCCTAGGTCTCGGGGGCATTGCCAACATGCCATCCCTCAGCAGTGTGCCCATGGCATCCATCCCAGTGGTGGGGATGTCCCCCCCACTGGTGTCCTCTGTCCCTGCTCCCCTGGCTAACGGAGCTCCTGCTGTCATCCAGCCCCTGCCTGCTTTCGCTCACGCTGGTACGCTGCTCTCACTCTCTGTCTCCTGCTCCGAACAGCTCCCCTGCCTTTCCTGGGGACACTGCAGCTAGCCACTCCCAGTGCTGCCCTTGGGGAAGGACTGTGCTTTGCTTTAGCCCACTTGGCACACTTGGAGAAGAGCTAAAAAGAGGAATGTGGACATGGCCTCCCGCAGGAGTCCCTCGTGGTGAGAAAATAAAACAGCGCCTAGAGAAATGAACTGAAAGGAAACTGGTGCCTGGAAATTGGGCCTCTCCTGTCTCTCTGTAGCTACTGAAGTGCTGCTGTTTGTTAGGGTGACTTTAATACTGAACCACATATGGTTTCTAACTTGTAGCAAAATATAATTTGGTATCAACAGGGTTTCCATAAAGCTGGAAGTAAAACGATACAAGGAAGTGCCCTTGTGTTTCCCTCTGCTCTGATCTTTATATTGTTAAAAAGTTCCCATCAGACCCACAGTGGTTGTGGTGGATGTAGGAGCTGAATGAATGTCATGGGAATTGCCTGGTTCACTGTGAATAGCAATAAATCCCTGTTTTCTCTCTTCCCAGCCACTTTGCCAAAGAGTTCTTCCTTCAGCCGCTCGGGGCCGGGAGCTCAGCTCAATGCAAAGCTGCAGAAGGCACAATCCTTCGACGTGGCCAGGTGGGGCTGGGGCAGGGAGGGAAACTCCTTCCTTTCCCAGAATGCTTGTGTGAAATAATAGTTGTGGCAGAAACCCTGCAGAGGTAGCACTTCAGCATTCTGTGGGGTGCTGTGGCTTTACAGGGAATGCTCCAGGAGCAGAGAATAATGGAAATAAAATAATTAACTAACAGTGCTGACATTATCCTCACCTGATTTTTAGAAGAGCATTTGCTTCTATAAACAAAACCTGCATCGTGCACAGACCCTCCTGCTACTGTGAAAACAAGACAAGTAATTCTTTATTTAAAATTAGCAGCTCCAGGGTAATTGCTAAAAGCAAAATATTTAATAGGTCTCATGTTTTAAATGCACTCCACATCGCTGTTTCTTCTACATTCAAGTTCTGTGTGAAAAATCACTTAAAGGGCTTTTAGATTATTCCAAGTGGTTGGGCAAAAAGGGTTTTACTCTGGTTTAAAAAAATTGGATCTAACAAAATAAAACTTCCTTAGAGGAGGTAAAAGAGGGATTTCCCAAAGTCTTTATAAACCATCTGTCTCACAGATCTATGGCACAGGTTTTTTGCAAGAGAAGAATGGCTTGGGGTACAATTAAATGATCTGGTTTTATTTTCATTTCCTTCTGCAGGGTTGTTTATTGCCCTGCTACTAAAAAAGTGACACTACTCAGTATTAAATAATAATAAATTAAAATAGTTATTAATTACGTAATTAAAAAGTCTTTCAAAACAATTAATTTTCTCTCTGAAATCTAAACTGGCCAGGAACAGAAGAGAAATGCTCTGATATAATTTCTGTGTAACTCAGAAGTTAAAATGTGTGGAACCCCCCAGTCCAGCAAAACTGAGGAGGAATTCCTCTGGGTAAAAATTAAATATTTAGCCTTTTTGCTTATTTTCATTATTGAAGGGGCAGCTTGTTTTTGCTTTGCTCCCATGAGGAGATATTATTAAAGCTCAAGAGTTTGGAAATCAAAAATAGAAATAGAGATACTGGTTTGTGTCTTGTCATGTGAGAACGGTTTATAAGGTCAAAAAAAGGACAGAGTTTGAATGTGCCTAAAGGCAGAAAAACTCAGCTCCTTGTTTTTCAGAATTAGGATTTCTCAGCCTTCAAACCTGGGAAATTAGAGCTGCAAATGAACTCAGCCTGCAATGGGAATGAATTAAAACTGGGAATATTGCATTCCTCACTGGAGTTCCATTATGAGAAACTTTACATTCAAATGTGGCTTTTCTATGTCTTTTTTTCTACATTTCCAGTATATTTTACATTTGTTTTCCTTCATCAGCTTTATTTGGCTAAGAGAAGCAGTTAAAGCCAGAGTAAAATGGGATGTTATTCTGCATTTCCTGTTAGGTTTAGGTAAAAGCTTGTAGCTCCTCTGAGCAGTTTAAGTTCCTTCATTCTCTGGCAGTAAAGAAAACAGCAAAACTCTTAAAAAAAATCATCTTCCAAGAGACTGAATTGTGATAAATGTTTGCAAACAAGAGGTTAAACCTGTGGTGGCTTCAGAAGTAGCAGGAAATATTAGATCATGGAATCCTGGAATGGTTTGGGTTGGGAGGGACCTCAGAGCCCACCCAGAGCCACCCCTGCCATGGGGACACCTCCCACTGCCCCAGGCTGCTCCAGCCCCAGTGTCCAGCCTGGCCTTGGGCACTGCCAGGGATCCAGGAGCAGCCACAGCTGCTCTGAGCACCTCAGCACCTCCCCATCTTCACAGCAAAACTGGGGAAAAGTACATTTTCAGGCACAAAACATGGTCTCAGTGCAGCACTTCAGCCTCTCGTGAGGGGCTGGAGAGTCGAGGTTCCTGCAGGGTGATCTTTGCTCTGCCTGCATTTTCCTGGCCAGGGAGAGAATCCCACTGAGGGTCTGTCTATGCTAATTTATAGAAAAGCTTATCTCTTATAAATCAAAGTATTTGCAGGTGTAGAAGCCACAGGTAAGAGTATTATGGGATAGGCTGGGAGAGCTGGGGTGCTCACCTGGAGAGGAGAAGCTGCAGGGAGAGCTCAGAGCCCCTGGCAGGGCCTGAAGGGGCTCCAGGAGAGCTGGAGAGGGACTGGGGACAAGGCAGGGAGGGACAGGACACAGGGAATGGCTTCAGAGTAGGCTTTGATGGGATATTGGGAATTAGGAATTGTTCCCTGGGAGGGGCTGGGATGGAATTGCCAGAGCAGCTGTGGCTGCCCCTGAATCCCTGGAATGTTCAGTTCCAGGTTGGACACTGGGGCTGGAGCAGCCTGGGACAGTGGGAGGTGTCCCCATGGCAGGGCTGGCACTGGGTGGGATTTAAGGTCCCTCAACCCAAACCCTTGTGTGATTTATACTCTGTGATTGTTCCCATTGCCTTGCTGGGATGAGATTCCCAATTGTCCCTGTTCTCCTGCTGTCCTTGCAGCTCTCCTGCCGTGGCAGAGTGGGCTGTGCCTCAGTCCTCACGCCTCAAGTACCGGCAGCTCTTCAACAGCCACGACAAAACCATGAGTGGACACCTGACAGGTACTGGCACAGCTCCTGTTGTCTCCTTGCTTCAGCTCTAAGAGCCAATTTAATGCCACTGAGGGTGTTGTTCACATAGTAAGAGACTCAGCAGTGATTTTCTGTTTGAATCTCCCAAGTGCTTAATGCTCTTGTTTAGAAGCAAATATTCATCACAGCTGGGATCATTTTATCACCATCTTTCCTTTATTTTCTGCAAAGTTGACCCTGGCAAATGTTTCTGGAAAAGTGAGTTCTGGGAAAACTTGTGCTGGCATTTCCAGTGCTTGGTTCACCCACTGCTGAGAGCAGTGTCCAGTTCCAGGGAGAGACTGCACTGGTCCCCTGGCTTGGTTTTACCAGTTCTGGTGCATGTCTCTGTGGTTTAGAGCTTTCTTGGGTTTTAATCTGAGTGATTTGGTTGCCCAGAGCAGCTGTGGCTGCCCCTGGATCCCTGGCAGTGCTCAGGCCAGGCTGGACATTGGGGCTGGAGCAGCCTGGGACAGTGGGAGGTGTCCCTGCCATGGCAGGGGTGGCACTGGGTGGGCTCTGAGGTCCCTCCCAACCCAAACCAGCCTGGGACTGTGTGGTTGTTGTGCAGAAATGAAATATTATTTCTTGGTTATGTGGAGGAGCCGAGTTCCTGCTGGTCACATCTCTTATTTGCTTTGTTAATATTTGTTTCCCTTTTTTAGGTCCCCAAGCAAGAACGATTCTCATGCAGTCAAGTTTACCCCAGGCTCAGCTGGCTACAATATGGTAAAAGAAATGTTTCCATTTCCATCAAAACACAAACTCTTCTGAAACCTCTGCACTGGAGCCTGTGGGGTTTTCTCCATTTTCAGGCTCGCTGATAAATCACACCTTGCTCTTTATCATGTGTAACTTTATAGACAAAACCTGCATTTCTATGCTTTTATTAATATTATTTCACAAGAGCCCCAGGAGCATCTTTTGTGTGATGTTTTGGAAGTTGGGGTTCAGTGCTGGGTTTTTAGGCAGAGCAGATGTTCAGCATCCTGTGCCTTCCACATCCCCTGATAGAGCACAAGGGTGGTAGAACAGGAATTTTCTCCCAAACCACACTTTCTGTGAGATTTCTCTGCCTTTTCCGTGGGCTTGGGAGGGCTGATTTCCCAGGGGATGGACTTACAGACCTTTACAATAATGGATTTTCAAAGGATTTGTCTCAGCTTCCCTTTTGCCTTCCAACTTGTTGTTTGCTGAACTTTATTATGTTTTTATTGCCCCATGGCAAGCTGTTCCTAATTAACTTCTGTCCTTTAGGAGTGTTTGCTGGAGCAGCATTGGAGCTGGCCCAGGGGCTCAGTGTGAGGATGGCAGTGGTGCAGTCACTCTGACAAGGCCATTCAGCTGCACTTGTTCTCTTTGCAAAGCACTGAGAGTTGTGTTATAAATTAAAAACCACTCTTTCCTTCTCTGTTTCCTAACAAAGGGATAAGAACAAATCAGCCCAGTCCCCCAGAGGATGATTAACCGAGAAATGCTCAGCTTTTGCCAGCCTTGGAGTGCTTGTGTGGGCAGGCAGCTGCCACCAGCTCGCTGCAGGAGCTGCACAGGCACTCACTCAGCTGGGGCCATTCCCATCTGCCAGTGCACTGACAGCAGGAAGGGATCTTCCACCTCTTGCTGGTCCTTTCCTGAGCCCTGCTCTGGGGTTGCTGTGTCTGGGGTGAGCCTTGTCAGCCTGTGCTGGGCTGAAATCCCTAGCTCAGACACTCAAAGGGAAGAGTTGATGTTGGAGTCAGTGAGTTAGGGGATTCTCTGATTCCTTCAGGGAGGAATCAAGGTGCAGGGATTGAGTGAAAGCCTTTGGATGGATTGGAGAATATTAAGCCTCTCACACATAAAGTAGACGTTTAAGTAAAAGTAAGTCAGTAATTTTAGGGTGAGCTCTAATGCTTTCAGTAAGTGAAAGGTTTTAAATGCCAGAGTAGCAGAACAAGTTGATGCTCAGCCTTTGTGCTGCCCTGGGAATTCTGACCCAGCTGATCAGTCCTTTCTGTGCCTGCTGCATTCCCAGTGTCCTGCCTTGTTCCTTGCTCCAGCCTGAGGAGCTCAATGTCAAAGGTGTGGTTGGGTGAGGCTAGGATTGTCTCCCAAATTTAAATCCCATCAGCAAAGTCCTGCACCTTGGGACATCAAAAGAATTTATCTCTTATTTCCCTTTGATTCTCACCATGGGAGATTTCCCTGCATGATTATAGTGCAGCATGCTGGAGAAACAAATCCTGAGCTGGATGGGACCCCCAGGGATCACCCAGTTCCAGCCCTGCCCAGCCCAGCCCCCCCAAAATCCCAGCCTGGGCATCCCTGGCAGCTCCTGGAGCTCTGGCAGCCTCAGGGCCGTGCTCATTCCCTGGGGGAAGAACCTTTCCCTAAAATCCAACCTAAATCCCTCCTAGCCCAGCTCCAGCTGCTCCCTGGGTGCTGTCCCTGGCTGTTAATTTTGTCCAACATCACCTTAACAGGAGTAAAAGCATTTTGTGCCTCTGTTGAAGCCATCCAGAGACATTACTCTATAATTTTTAATATGTGCATAATGCCAGGGTGGGTTGGTGCTTGTCAGGACTAGAACATCAATGTCTTGGATTTCCTTGCCAGTGGGTGCCCTGGGATGTGAGATAGGAGCCTCCAGGGAAGAAAGAGATCAAACCTAAAAGTTCTGCTGAACACCTGAGCTGGTTCTTTTTGGTGTTCAGGAGAACTGCACTGGTTCGAGTTCCTTCTCTGGCAGTGCTCCAGGCAGCACTCAGAGCAGGTGAAGGAGAAGCCAGGGCTGCAAGGCTGGGTTTCGGGGAGGCAGCCACGAGAAATGGGGGAAATAGGGAAACATTTGGGGCTTGCTTTTCATTTGTTTTGAAAAAGCTGAGTAGTGTGGAAAAAATAGTGAAAAATTTGAATTAATTTGGAACTGTATATGTTGAAATGATGCTTTTGAACAGTGATTTTTAATATTTAATAATTTCTTTGCTTTGTCCCTTCCCTTTAACAAGGAATCTGTCTGACATTGATCAAGATGGGAAGCTGACAGCTGAGGAGTTTATCCTGGCTATGCACCTCATTGATGTAGCAATGTCTGGTCAGCCCCTGCCACCTGCACTGCCCCCAGAGTTCATCCCACCTTCCTTCAGGTAACTGCTCATCCCCTGGGGATCTCACTCCTGAGTTTTGGATTTCATTTGGGATGGTTCAGGGAGTACAGGACACTGAGCCCTGACCCCTCACCTTCTGCCCTGTAGGAACAGGGTTTGGGTGGGTGTTTGTGCTGGCACAGCTTTCAAACCTGCTCAGTCTGGCCATAGAAATCTACATTTAACTTCAGGCTTATACTGCTGTAGAGCAGTTGGAATGTATTGGAATTCCAGTATGGATTTGCACTGCAGCACATCCAGACCTGTTTGGGAACAATGGGATCACTCATCACTGCTCTTGCTCCATTTCACTTCTTTGTGGAGAAATAGATGGGAAGACAGTAACAGCAATGGAAATAATGTTTTTATACTGTGTTCTTTAGATATCCTCCTAAAGATTCCCAATTTTTGTGTATTCCACTTGGGATCTTGCTTTTAGCTTGACTATAGTGAGCTCTTCCTCTGTCTCTGCTATTTTTGCTGTAGTTTAAGTCAGCATTTCCCAAACCCAGACTGGTTGGAGAAAAATCTCTCCCCAAATGAGAGATCTTGGGGACAGAGTTGAACTCATCTAGAAGCAGAATTTGGGACTGGGGTTCTCAGCTCAGCAGTGAACTGCTGGGATCCTGGAAAATCCTGTTCTCCTAAGGCAGTGGCTGAGTGAGACCCTCTGGGCAGCTCTGAATGAACATTGAGTACCATGAAACATTACATCATTGTATTTAATTTGATCTCATCATTAAATCATAAATCATTTGGGTAGGCCTGGTTCTGTTCATCACCTGTAATTGCTGTTTCCTTGGCAGAAGGGTCCGCTCTGGCAGTGGCATTTCTGCTGCCAGCTCAGTGTCTGTAGACCAAAGGTTACCAGAAGAACCAGCACTGGAAGAGGAACAGCAGCAACTGGAAAAGAAATTGCCAGGTGAGCAAAGGCAAACTGGGATATTTAGGGTGCAGGTCCCAGAGGGGTTTTCCCATCAGGTCACAGCCTGGGAGGTTACATGGGCTGACTGAGGAGTGCTGTCTTTTCCAGAGCAGTTTGGGACAGGTCAGAGGCACAGCCAGGACACTGCTGGGTCCAGCTCATTCCTGTGCCTGATCCTTGGGCTTGGTGGCACTGGAGATGGGAAGAGCCTTCAGGCTCTCCTCACAGGCAGCCCTTTGCAGCCCTGGCACACGATTGCAAGGAAAAATTCCTGCTGCCTTCATCCTCTGGCTTGTGTTGCCTGAGGTGCTCTGTGAGAGATCCCAGTGTTCCCACACAGACCTGTCTCCTTGGAATCTGTGTAACAGTGTGGGACTTAATGCAGATTCCAGCAATCCCAGGAAAAGAACTAAAGGAAGAGGGAACTGACAGCTGGACAGGGGCACAAGCTGGAAAAGACAAGAATTCAGCAGGTTCAGCAGCTGTTGGGCCAACATGTCCAGCCAAGGGAACAGGGGGTGTCCCTGGCCTTGCATCCCAAAATGTCCCTGCTGGCCATACAGGGGAGAGGAATCTGGACCTTGGGCTCTGGGAATGGGGCACAGAGGGCAGGGAAAGGAACAGAAGGGAGATTGGATGGAGGTGCTGAGGAGTGAGGGAAGGAGTGCAGGGGATGTCAGGGAAGCTGTGCTGGAGGTGAGGCTGTTCTTTCAGGACAGAAGGTGTTGAGGATGTGGATCTGCAGGAATCCAGACTTCCTGGGCTCAGCTGCTCAAGGACCTAAACCATTTCTTTTCCTGACAGTAATGAGTAATCTAATGAGAACATCAACTTTAAATAAGTTCTGATCGTTTGCATAATGGCCTTTTGATGATGTCAGCAGCTGAGTTCTTTGCTCTGCACTAATGGAAGTGTTGGCTCTTGGACTGCTGCTGTTATCCAATGTACAGAGGAATTCCAGATCTGTGTCCTCATGGAGGATCAGCAGGAGAATGGTTTGTCTAAATTCTCTCCATTTGCTGAGCTCTGTGGAGAAAGCTGGAGGCCTGAGGAATGGAAATGGAAATTCCCTCCTGGGTTTGCTGAGGGTGTGGCTTTGGGGGGATTGTTGCCTGGAAAGGCTGACCTGGAACAGAGACCAGGCAGAGCAAAAGGAATAAAACAGGAATTTATTGAAAGGATTCACCTTGGGCAGTGCAAGAGCCAAACCAAATCCAGGATGGATCCTGGTCACGAGTTTTACGCTTCTATAACTTTTGGTTCATCTGCACCTTGGGGTCAATTGTCCAAGCACAGCCCCAGGCTATG
>WBND01001679.1:31972-57664 GCA_013398595.1 Tychaedon coryphoeus
GGGGAGGGGGGGGAGGAGGGGCCGGAGGGGGAGCAAAGCCCGGCCTGGCTGCCGACGGGGACCCGACGGGAGGAGCTGGTGGCGGGTGGCTCGGGCTAACCAGGCTGGATCGTTTGGGCCCTCCAGAACCAGAACCTCTTTGGTTGTCTACAGGATAGCTGTGGCAAGAGAACGAGAGAGACAGGGAATTAGCCCTGAGGCCACATCAGACTGTACAGTCTCCGTGTTAATGCAAATCATGTGTGTTTGCTGCAGTCCAGACAAAAAAATCCCAGTTCCAGCTCTAAGTGATGTTTCCATGAGACCTCACTCCTTGGTTTCAGCTCCCTCGCACTGTTTCTTTTGGCTTTCACCCCCAGAAAAAGGAAAGCTTCTAGGATGGCAGGAATGCTGTCCTCCATGCCATCTCCAGGCTGACAAGAGGCCAGGCGGGCACATCTGAGCTCGAGCAGCCTCCTGGCTCCAGAGCTGCCATCACCTCCTGGCCGAGGCCAGGCCTGTGGCACGGCAGGCAGGGATCAGGGATCAGGGATCAGGGATCAGGGATCAGGGATGTGTGCTGGGATAAACTGCCCCAGGAGGGCTCTGAACACCTGCTGGGAATGGATCTCCTCTCTGGACTCCGTGGCTCAGAGCTGCAGTGCAGCACCTGTGTCTCGGTGAAGGGGAGGACATGGGAACCCAGCCTGCTCTTATGGAAATCACCAATGTGTGAGGGACTGGATCTCCCACAGTGGGGGCTCTGCTCATCCCACAGGACTCCACTGCCTGTGTGACAGAGTGACATCCTGTGCAAGGGAAGCCCCAAACTCATACCTCCTTCCACGGGACAGAAAAATAAGGTACATTTGCCACAAAAACATCACCATTCTTAACAGTGCTGATCCAAAACAGACTCCTGGAGATCAAATCGACCTCCCAGGGTTCCTTAAAAACAACCATCAAAACAAAACCAGAGAGGGGAGATCTGTGGGGTTGGGCAGAGATCTAAGCAACTGCATAAGGCAGTGAGAGCTTCATCTGAGAGCTCGTGTGTGCTCTGCCCGAGAGGCAAAGGCTGCAGAGCGCAGTGCTGGCTCTCTCTGACACATCACAAGAGCCTCTGCTGCAGCATTGCTGCCTTTGGATAAGATGGAGAGAAGCCAAGCAGTCCTGTCTATCAGACAGACTTTCTCTTGTTCCTCTTGACTCTGTTTTAATGTCTTTAAAAAAAAAAGAAAAAGTCCACTTTTGTTTCGCCCTTTGCGTCTTGAGCCACTGCTGGACCGTAACTCTCATCTCTGGAGGTGCCTGGGAGTCACCATTTCATTCAATCCCAAGTAAAGGACCTGAACGTGCACCCAAGTCTCTGGGAAGGAGGCAGCTGCTGTGCTCAAGTCCTTGCAATTTAAATACATCTCCATCTCCAGTGCCCACGTTGTGTGTTTCTCACAGAGCAGAGCAACAGAGGTTAAAGAAGCTGTTCTTTGCAAAGCTCTGTCATGGAATATCCTGAGTAGGAAGGGACTCACAAGGATCATCGTGTTCAACCCCTTGGCCACCCCCAAGAATTCCATAATGTGCCTGAGAGTGCTGTCCAAATGAAGATAAGGAACAGAAGTCCCTGCTATGGAACAACTGCATTGGAAAAGCATGGCAATGGAGCCAAAGCACCCACTGGGACAGTGCTGTGCAGTGAAGGTGCTCTGGTTCTGCCCTTCTGCCTGGGAGTGGTGACGGTGGCTGGGATTCAGGGAGAGCAGTGCTGCCTGTGCCTCTGTCCCTGCCTGCAGCTGCATTTCCCTCCCAGACAGGAGCACGCCGGTTCCCATACAACACCCATGAGGAAGTTGTGCTGAACTATCTCAGCCTGTCTCATGTCATCCTTTTACACCACCTACCAGTCCCTGTGACAGAAGGGATCCCGTAGGCTTACCTAAACTCCAGCGGGGGCGGAGGCAGGCTGTCATCTGGGAACGAGGGTGGTGGTGGCACCAGGGAGTCGGGCTGCGCCGGGGGCGGGTAGCAGCTCCCGTCCGCGCTCTCGCCGGAGCCGATGCTGCCGTTCTGGTACACCACAGCTGGGGGGAACCTGCCAACAGCAGGGAGCTGCCTGCTCAAAGAGCTCAGGCCGAGGGCTGAAGCTGGCTCTCCCCAGAGAGGCTGGCTGTCCCATCCCTGGCAGTGTCCCAGGCCAGGCTGGACGGGGCTTGGGGCAGCCTGGGACAGCGGGAGGCGTCCCGGCCCATGGCAGGGGTGGAACTGGATGGACTTTAAAGCCCTTTCCAAACCAAATCAGTCCATGGCTTTACATCATTAGAAAAACACCTTTATTTCTCAAAGGCTCCTATATGGAGAACCACATACACCTGCATGTGTTTGCTCTATGTAATTCTTTGGCTAAAATTTGCTCAGGTGCTGCCTTGTTTATGGCTGCTGCACACCAGAACAGCAGGAGTGTGTATTTTAATAAACAAGCAAACACCTGAATAAATGCATTTTTCTTAACACTTGATTTTGTAAAAACACTTAGGAGTGTTTTTACCAACTTGGACTTAAAGAACTTGCAGTTACACTGAGTATCATCAGTGGCAAAAACAGGAGATGCCAAAAAATAAGCTCAAGAATAGATTAAAATGGAAACTGCAATGCCATTAAAACAAGTACTCAAAGCTGGAATAGTACTGAGAAGAGACTCTCATGCTTTCAGTGGACTCATTTCATTGTGTGGAGGGGGAACCACCCTATTTTTGGGGGCTCTGGACCCCAAGTGAATCCAAATGCAAGAACACACTCACATGAGAAAAGAGAGGAGCAAGAAAATGGTGCTGTTGTGCTGCTCGATTCCCCAGCTAGAAACCAAACCTGTTCTCCTATTAAACTAAAAGCAAGTTTTATTTTTAGCTGGAGAGTGTGATTTAAAGAGAGATTTTTTTCTTATATGAAAGGAAGCTGCAAGGAAGAAGAGCATTGTGGGGAATTCGGTCTGCTTCCAGCCTTGCTGGTGTCAAAAGTTAAATGAATTCCCAAGCCAGAAGTGCTAAAGAGAGATCTGTAGCTTGAAATACTTGGATGGGGACAGCCCCCGCTTCAACTTTGGGGTGTGAAGAGCCATTTGTGAGATGTAACAAAGCCATCACACAATGGCACCGAGGTGTGAGGGAAGGGCACTGCCTGGGGCAGAGCCAGAGCTCCCAACACCTCTGTGCCCACAGGCAGAGAGAGCAGCCAGAGCCACTCCTGCCACTCTGTTCCAAGCTGCAGCTCCCTGATTTATTTGGCAAATTTGCCATCAGCAGGCGGATTTACTTTGGAGAATCTGATTAGTGGCAGTATCGACCTGTGGAGCTGCAGCACAGGGTGAACTGCATCCCAATCACCCAGCCCAGAGCTGCTTACCCAGCAGGACCGTGCTTGTCCTTTGACTCGACGAACTCCTGCCCCATTTTCAGCTTCTCCCACTCCTCTTTCCGGGTTTTGATTTTCCGTGGATTCACATTTCCTCGGTTCGGATTCTCCTTTTTCTCTTTCTAAGAGAGGAGGAATCAAACACAAGCTTTACTTTGCTTTGAATTCACTGGGAATAGAGAGGGACAGGACAGACCCGGAGCAGTTACAACAAGACACATTCTCAAAGAGGATTTTTAGTTTACTTTCCTGATTGCTGCACTCTCCAAAGATCTTCCATATAAAAAAGCTGGAGCACACACAACATAAAAAATGCCAGACAACATCAGGTTGCCCAGTGCAGCCCAGACAATGCCATCATCACCCCCTGGCATAAGCAGCTTGAGGGCAGAGTAAAAGCACAGTTCCCACGCAAATTTAGCTCTTGGCCTCTGTGTCCAGAGACCCAAATCTCAGCTTCACCCTGATGCTGTTCAGTGTTCTGGGGTGCAACATGGACACTCACCCACAGAGAACGGGGCTGTAGATGGCCTCACTCAGAATTCTAGCACACCCTAAATCTCTTCTTTGTTATTTTTCACTGAAGAATCACAATCTGTTTTCATGCTTAATACTCCAGTTGCTCAAAAGCTAAATTAAGTATGTTAAGACTACATCTCTTATGTAATAATTTAACATTAAGGCCCAAAGACAGTGGCATTTGGAAAAAACAATTTGAAGTATCTTTGTTCTCTTTTTTTTTAATTAACAAGGATGTGGGTAAACCAGATAAAAACTTCCCTGAATTGATCCCACAGGAGCCCAAAAGTGCAAACCTGAATTTTGGATAGCAAATTTGGAGTCCAAAATTTATTAACACTTCCCACTTCCTATTCTCCCCTTCCTCACCCTATGTTTCCGCTTTTCCTTCATGATATCCTTGGTGTCCTGAAGCATTTTCTCCCTCCAAAGGTCGAAGAAATATGAAGGATCTGTGTAGAATTTAAGTGCCTCTTTGCCATCGTCCCTGGAACAGGGAGAGGAGAAAACCACAGACAAGGATCAGCCCCACATTTCTCTGAAGGAAACACAAGGCACTGTCTCAGAGAGTTCAGAAGTGCAGCGAGATGGCCACAGCAGGAAGAGACCCCATCCCAGCCACCCCAGCCCTCCCAACCCCAATCCTCCTGCCCTCACACAAACCCTCCACTGCTCAGCACCTGAGCAGCTCGACTGCTCTGAGCAACCACCAGGAGAGCAGCAGGTCTCTCACGTCAACTCCCTTTTGTTTGTGCTGTGTTTTGGTGTGAAAAAGCCTCTCCTCCAGCTCAGGAACCCTAAATCAGAGCAGCAGCGTCCTTGAAGCTCCTGAGTGAGTGCACACAGACTCCCTCTCCTCCCACTTTGCAGTGCAGCCGCGTCTGGCAGGAGACAGCTGCCTCCAGCTATCTGTAATTACTTTTTACCTGCTCAGAAGATATTTATGGATGTGGGATAAGTCTCTGGATTCTGACCCCCTTTACTTCTACTACCTACAAGATGGAATCAGAGTGGGACTGCTCAGGACTGGTTACACAGCCAGTGTGGGTCCCAGATGGCTCGGAGCAGGCACTGGGGGCCACAGGAAGCAGCAGCAGCAGCAGCAGCCTGCTGCACCCAGCTGGGCGAGAGCCTCCTCCAGGTGAGAGCTCTGCACCTCGCACTGCAGCTCCCTGGAGAGGAGCCACTGGGCTGGCAAGGAGCAAAGAAAAACACCTCATCTGCAGCACACCCAGCATGGCTCTGCAGTGCCAGCCACGCCTGGCCCCAAGGCTCTCACAGAAGTGACAGCACGAAACCAAAGAGATCATTTCCAGCTACGTTCATTTGTATGACCTCAAAAGCAAAGTTTCACAGAATCCAAAGGACGGAGATTTCCTGGTGGATTTGTTTAGCAACTCAATTTCCCAGTGGCAACAGCTACTTCAGTCCAGCACAGCACAGGAAAGGAGCTCCCCAGAGGTTGGAGGAAGAGGTTCTGGTTTGCAAGGGAACAAGAAGGTATTGCAGCCCTACCTGTAAGGTGAGAGGATGTTGAGAGGTGGAGGGGTATTGCAGCTCCTGTAGGTTTCAAGGACAGGCACAGGGAGAGAATCTCTGTCAAAGAGCTTCTGGTCCTGAGTGGTGGAGCTTTTGAAGGCCTTCCTGGTGTTAATGCCTTGCAAGGAGACTGTAAGGAAGAGGAGAGAACAAGTGAAGAACAGCTTGACCCAGGCCAGCGACACTGAAGCCCAAGCAGTGAACATCTGATTTCAGTTGGAGTTCTTGGCACGCTTTGCAGTTCTTAAGGTCAGGTTCCTCTTCCCACAGACCCCTTGGGAAACCCAACAAATCTCCAAGTGCTGCCAAGATCTGCTGCTCCACCAGCACAGCTCTCCCTCGAGTGGCCCTTGGGCTTTGGAATGCCCTCTGCCCAAGCTCCAGCAGCTCCTCCACTGCCCCCCAATGCTGGAGAGCGAGCTCCCACATGGAGAGCCACTGAAGAGCAGAGCCAGAAAGGCTCTGGTGGGAGCAGGGAACAGCCCCTGAGCCCCACAGAACACACTCCAACACTCATGGCAGGGTCACGCTGCGCTTACGGTGCTGAACCAACCCCGCTGACTCAAGGAGCACCTTCACCTGTGCTCCACTCCATTACCTTCCTCCTCTTTGGGATCCAGCTGAGTGACTTTGACTTGCAAGCGGTCAACTCTCTCCACGAGAATATTCACCCGAGAGGCAAAGGTGTTGGCTTGAGTAAACAACTCTCCAAATATGTCTTCTGCAGATTTACCTGCAACATTGAAGTGTCCACATTACGCTTATGAACCACATCAGACCACACTCAGTCTCCCAGCTTGTTTGCATGAAGAAAGAAAGCAAGAAAGCAAGAAAGCAAGAAAGAACCAACCACTCTTCTTTTCAAGCTTGTCAGTGCTGAGCCTAAAATCCAGGAAGAAAGCGCTTTGTTCCACCAAAACCTGACATTTCCAAGGGATCTTCAAGCAATAAGGAAACAATTGAGACATACTTTAAAGTCTATTAAAGTAGCAAACTAAAGAGGGCTGACAACACTACACTGGTCTGAATGGGGATGGATCTGAAGGTCCTTTAAGATTCTCTGCTGTTCTGGTATTAGACAAGGAAATACAGTTAGATTTTTATTGCTCTGGAGAATCTCAAAGGCTCCCAGTCTCCAGCAGGCCTGCCTCCAAGAGAGCTGGCACATATTTAAGCTCAAAGCACTCTGGAAGTAGAGAGCAGACCCAGCCCTGGATGCCAAAGCTGGAGCTGCAACCGCAGCTGACAGCACTGACCCTGCTGCTCCTTCAGGTGGCAGTGTCTGAAAAATTGATGCATTCACATTGATTCTAAATCAAAACCAAAGGGGAACTTCTCAGTCAGGGACATTGTCTCTGGAACAGCTTGGACTGCCCAGTGGGCTGCTGTGACCAGCACCATCCATGGCTGGGGCCATGAGAGCACCCAGGGCTCAGACCAGGAGCTGCTCCACTCACAGGAGTGACAAAAACACAGCCCTGGCCTCAGGAGTTTCAAACCTCCAGCGCAACAAGAGATGGCCACAGGCAGACAGAGGTGGGAGACCTGAATAAACCCAAGAACTTGCAGTGAGTCCTGTGCTTCTGCTTGCCCCTGGGCACAGCCCAAGGCAGGGAGCCCCAGCCACGAGGACAGAGCAGAGCAGACTTGGCACTGGGCACAGACACGGCCCCTGGTGCTGCCACTGATGGGAAACATTTCCAGCCACGGCTGCTGAGGGCAAGGCTGCTCCCAATAAGCTGTCTGGTTTTGAAGTGCACCATCATATGGTCAACAGTTTGTTCTGGAATCTGTTACTCCTAAAGATCCTCTCCGACATTCAGGGAAGAAAAACCAGTGGGAAGTCTGATTTCAGCAGCAATTTTGGAAACGTGGCTGTCTGCAGAGTCAGAGAGACAAAGCAGCCCCTGCACGAGGCCAGGCGAGGGCATCCCCCAAAGCCCAGCTGCACAAACACCCCCATATCCAACCCCACGTATCAACTCCTTGTTCCTGCTCCCAGGAGATCTCCTTACACTGCCAAGCACGGCGAACAAGCCAGGTTAAAATTCAACTTTCTCCACCCCTTTTGGTGGCAATGCCAGGTCCAAGTGTTTGTAGAAAGCAAATGCTGAAGGTTAACTTCAACTGACCTCTTCCTTCCACCCTCCCAGACAATGCAGACTGCACAAAAGCTCAATTAACAAATCCTTCATGAGAAGGATTTTAGGTTTGGAGATCTAAGGGCCCGGTAGCTCTTGCTGTAGCCATGTTTCATGAAGCAACTTCCATTTTCAACATCAGCACAGACCAGCTCTCCCCTTTGACCAAAGAGAGCAAAAATTTATCTGTGGGAAAATGTGAAACCTTCCAGCAACAACTCAAAAAAAGTAAAGTTTTAATTTCGCTTCCACTTTCACAAGAAGTGAAAAAAATTTCTGAATTTCACAAGGAACTGCAACAAGCACTAGGGGAAAAATTAGGTTGTTGGCTTGCAAAGTATATTTCAAGTATAAAATAATATATAACAGCATTTTCTATCCTGGTTTTGACCCTGAAGAGAGAAGAAGAGATGGTCTGTGCTCCCTTGCCTGTGTAAGTGCACCTGGAGTTATCACCCAGCATCTCACTCGTCACCTGAGCTTCACAAATACTTTTAGATGGGGTAAGACAGAGATTAATTTTTTAGTTTAGTTACTTTGACTGCAAAAGTGCAGCCTGCAATCAGAATTATCTTTGTCATGCACTGGCAGGAAGACAGACGGCATGATTTAATAGGTCCTTCCATCTTTAGCTTGTGGATTCTGTAAAATCACACAAAACCGCGCCGTCGACTTATACAAAGTGCTCCCAGCTGCGATAGTAACGAAGGGTAAACTCACTGGAATATGAAAGTTTGACAAGATTTATGTTTGCATCTTTGTAAAGAGACTGTGGTGCACCAGGCATGGCTGATTATTCACTTGACAGGGCTGTCACAGCCTACTGAACCTGCTCCACGTTCCTGTAATAGTCAAGGTGCAAGGAGAGAGAGAATTTGTTTTTCGGAGGAGAGAGGAAAGGGCGGGGGGCAGGAGTGTGGTCATTTGGCTGTGAGTTTAAACACTGCTTTATTTAAAGCACTGCTGACCCTGGGGAAGTGGATGGTGCTCACATTTCTCCTCTCGCACCAAGGGTCAGCAGCAGGCACCTCTCCTCAGCTCCCCCAGGGATCTGGGACTGCCCCAGCAGCTCCCCCCATCCCCACAGCCCAGCTGCCAGGGTACCTTCCCAAGGAACCCAGGCTGTGATGTGGCTCCCAGTGCTCCAGAAGCAGACAAGCTCTGGCTATCTGTGCACAGAAGGTCTGAATGTGTGGGATGTGGCCAGGGCTGCCACACTACCCCACGGCGTGGCTCTGAGCAGGGATGAGCTCTCCCTGCAGCTGGGCTCTGCACAGCTCTGCTGCCTCCTTCCTCACCATTTCACATGCACGAGATGGATCTCCCTCACACCACACAACCATCTTGGCTACCAGAGCTAACAAACGAACAACGAGGGCCAGTTGAGCGCGAGCACAGAGCCTGGGCTCGCCTGTGCAGTGACATTTCTCCAACCCAACAGAATGTGACACCGACTGGCAGCAAACAGGGGCCCAGATTTCAGTGACAGCCATGGTTTGCACTGCTGGAAAGAGCCTGCACCCAAACTTTGCCTGCCACATGGCGGAAGGCAAGGGCTTGCCTTGCAGAGCGAGCAGAAGGGCTTGTAAACACCCCGGAGAAGCTGAACAATAGATTAATTTGATTATCAGAGTCTCACTTCAAGGACAAAGGTGGTTAATCAGAACCTAGAGCATTTCAAGAGTATGGAGTCATCCCGGAGAGACCACAATTAACTCTTTGTTTCTCCTAGGGCATGTAGGCCTGTGTGTTCCCTCCAGCTTTTCCAAGGCTATGGTCAGCCCGCTGGAGAGCTGAGCCAGGCACGGCGCCAGCTCACGCTGCCACTGGAGTGAGCAGCCCCAAACCACCACTGCTCCGGAGGCACCACTGGGCTCAGGTCTTTGGGTCTCACAAGGCAACAAACAGCGGCAGGGGCAAACAGGAGCTTCCATGTGGGGGCTTTCATTATCTTTCATTAAAAATAAGACTACTGACATGGTGTAGATTCAACAGAGTCAAGCTCCATTTAGTAGCACATGCAATTACAGGCACGTTCTCTGACACAAGATCCTGCCTGCTCCGAGAGCCTCCCATTTTACAAGCCTGAGTTGTGCTCCATCCTTCCATCTGCAGTTCCACTGCAGCCTCTCACATGCACACACACATACACACACACCCCCCTCCCCATTTTCTCTTAGATAGGAAGGCAGTGGGACCGGGGATATGAAATTAGCATCAGATTTCTTTAGGAAAACATTTTAGCATTACCCAGGGAAGGCAGATGGGGGAGAAATAGGAACACGAGAGTAGAAAGGGAGCTAAATAAAGAGCAGTAGCGACTCCTGAGGGCACGGCGCAGGCTCGCCATGGTACTCACTCAGGCTGCCCAGCTGTCGAATGACATTTGCCAGGGTGATGTTGGTCACGCATTCCAGCTCGCTCGGAACGCTAGGCAACGTCTGACGGCACAGGTGCCTTGGCTCAATGTTCCTCGTTACTAACGGCATGGTGGACCTGCTTCAGGCACTGTTCTGAAAGATGAAAAACAACCCAAAAAAGAAACAGGAAAGGATTACTCAACCGCAAATTCCAGGCACACCAGAGCCATGGTGTTCGTTTTTCCTGCTCTCAAACGGCTTTACTTATAAGCCTTCTTCCCCCTCCTCCCCACCCTGAGCAAACTGGCTCATCAGAAATAAAGATCCCCCTGTTCTCTGAGTCGCAGTGACAGCAGAGCCCAGCAGCCCAGGTACAGAGGCAGAGAGGGAGAGCTCCCCGCCGCCACACTCGCAGCGCTGCTCCTCGCTGCCCGCCCCGCGCCCGCCAGGCTCACACCGCGCCTGCCACGGCTCGCAGCAGCTCCTCTTCAACATTCCCAACTTGCAATCAATAGCTGCCTAAACCGCGGAGGTGAGACGGGAGATGTTATGATACAAAAACCACAAAGAACAGCACAGCCTCTCCCAGCACGCCGAACGCGCGCGGTGCCTCCCTCCCGGAGCAGCACGCCCGGCTCCCTGCAACAACAGGAAGCGCTTGCAGCTGACCAGGAAACTTTCTGGTGACTGTTCCTTATCCTGCAGGCTGCACCCCTCTTCCCTTGGGAAATCCCCCGGGGATGAGGTTTACACTGCACCATTGTTCTCGTGCTAGAGCGGTTCGAGGGTGAGGGAGCTCTAATCAGGATGCAGGACTGGAGTGTGCTCAGAAACAAGTCAGGGTTGATTGTACAACAGGCAGGACAAACTTCCAGTTCTTTAAAAAACTAATAAAAAAAAAACAACTGAAGAAAACCTAAGTGTCCGGAAGTTATGCTTTGGACAGAAAATGCCCCTATGTGCAGGACAGTGCCCTGAACTAACAAACATCTCCTTTGCTAGCAGGTCCAAACGCTGAAGCATCCAACAGCTCCCTCCCACGTGGTGCAGCTCCAAGAGGGAGAAGGAAACCTGTGTGACCAGCTCAGGAGCATCACACATGCCTGAAATCTTTAGGACTAAGTGAAAGCAAATACATCCCAAGTTCTTGATTAATTTAGAAGGGGAAAGAATCACTTTTCTAGGTCAGCTGAGGAACAACCCAAGAGAAGCAGGCAGCTCCCATGTGATAGGCATGCGGATCTGCTCGGGCTGGGTGTAAAAATAAAACAGGAAGCGAACAGCTTGGGGAACATGGCTTCCTGTCACCACCAGCAAAAACCCAAGAACCATAAAAAATCAGCTGTTTGCTCTTGACTTTGAGCCACCCTTTGATAGTCTCTGTGGCAGCTGGCAGCTTATCTTTGAGGTCCAGGAGTCCTTCCTGGATGCTTTTCTATCAGGGTGTTAAGAGGAAGAAGTGGGCATTATCCCTCCTAATTACCTCAGAAGCCAGATTTTGAATTGCTAAATTTGACCCATTAAGGCAGAGGAGTTCAAGAGCCGCAGCACCGGGCTCTGGGATATCTCCCAGACAAGCAGATGTAGGTTGCCACCATTTTGCAACGCCTCTACACGAGGGATTTCACAGCATCTCAGAATGCCAGGGCGGTTTGGGTTGGAAGGGACCTTAAAGCTGATCCCGTTCCAAGCTCCTGCCATGAGACCAGGCTGCACAGAGAGGGTCCCCAAATCCGAGCAGCTCACGGAGCCAGATCTGCATCCAAACAAACAAAAGCAAGACCCTCTGAGGATGGAGCCCGTGCTGCTCTCCCCGTGCCCACTGCAGCCATCAGTAACTGCTGGGATATTTAAAGAACAGGGTGAAGTAAGGAAGGGCTCTGACCTTCCCTTCCCAGCACCCCGCGTTTTATCGATTCCAGCCCAAGCCCTACAATCTTTTGTCAGCTTTAGTGCTTCATGCCAGACAAAGTTTCCCAGCTCCCCCCAGACTGCAGTCTGCACCAACAAGCAGCTCTCATAAACAAGGCAGCATTTGCAGGCTGCCTGCATCCAGCTTCTCCCCTGTGCTTCCCCAGGGCTTGGCCAGGGAGCACACACGGTGGGATCTGCAGAGCTGGAGTGGACAGCCTGGCTGGAAACCTTCCAAGGTGGAGGACAGACAGAAGGAAAACAGCAAGAGGAAAAATAAGCCTGGAAGTGGGGGGTGAGATGTGAGCATACTGTATAAAAGGAGACAAAAAAAACCCCAAGATGATGGGTAGCATGGGTGGATAAATGCAGGTAACACTGATCTCTGCAAGGATGGGGAAAACAGGGTAGAAAATGGGAGCAGTGCCTCAAATACCAACAAAAAAAAAAATGGTTCTGGATATATTGCCTGTATACAGACACCCCAAAAGTGTTTGCCTTCAAGGCATGTTTTGAAAATAAAAGCAAGGAGGAGTGGTGAGAACTGCTTTCTTTTCTTAAAAGAAAAGCTCAGGTAGAGCACATGTAGAGCACAAATTTGCACTGGTGCAAGACAGCAGAGATAAAGGCTAAGGAACAGACTCCCTTTACAGCCCAGCTCATCCTCCCAGCCACACTCCACTGCAGCAGGGGAGTTTTGCCCTCATGATCACAGCAGCCCCTCCCAAGGCCACGGGGACAGCTCTGCTGCCCTAAACCCAGCCAGGATCCAGCAGACTAAGGGATTAAATGAGCCCTGTGGAGCACTGGGGATGAGCAATGCAGGAAGGGCAGGGTGGGCTGGGGACAACCACCCTGCTCTCCCAGCAGCTTTTGGAGAAGAGGCATTTTAAAGCAAAAATTCCTCTCTTCCAAGCAGAAGGATGAAGAGCTTCAAGATTTTACAAAGGATACCTGGGACCTGCAAAAAGAACAGGTGATGCCCACAAAAGAAGACTGTGAGACCTTGCTTTTTCCTGGAGTGTTTGGAGGGTAGGGACAGAGATAACAGCTAATGGGCTCCTGTAAAACCTTCATGCCTCGTGAGTAGGTGGGACAAAGATTAATAGTGTGGATTGGAAAATAAGTGGTGTATTTCAAAAGCACGAGTCAGGTAGGGCAGAAAACCAGGTGTGGAGAAGGGACAAGGTATGAGAGCAAAGGGGGAAGGAGGAAGAGGGAGCAAAGCACTGGAGACAGCACAAGGCATGAGCTGGGGGCAGGGAGGAGTCACAGCAAATGAAAGAAGGGACAGAGCTAAGAAAGCTTTCTGGGAGGCTGGAGCTGTTATTCTCGAAGAGAGCCATTAAGGGGTGAGTGACAGGGCCGTGCCAAGCACGGGCCAGCCAGAGCCACCTCTCTGTGCTCAGGCCATGACAGCACAGCAGAACTGCAGCCGCTGGCCAGCCTGGCCACCAGGCATTAGTCACTGTCACACCCTGACCGCACACCATCTATTATAACTAAATCCTACCATTCAGATGCAACTTAAATGAATTGCAAGGCCGAAAATCCTTATCTTTGGGGCAAAGATAAGCGTTTCCATTTGCTTATGAATGCTGGAGATTAGATGTGTTTCAGGAGTGCAGAGTTTTGGGGTGCAAACACTGTTTTTACAGAAGCTGCAAGAATTGCATGGGCACAGAGGAGCTGCCCTGATCCCAGTGTAACAGGAGAGGAGATCAAGTATGTTAGAAGTAAAAGGAAACTGCCTCTAGAAACAGAAAACTCTGCAACAGATTTCTAATGAATATGGAAAACAAAGAAAGGCATCAAATTGAAACACAGTGAGAGGAAAGAAGTTCAGTGATCTCTGCTGGCTGGAAGAGCCGTAAGGAAAATCCACAAACCCTGCTGCATCAATCCATGTTCAAAAGACTCATCCTCCCAACCACTGTGCTTCACACCTTCTTAAAAACAAGGAAACAAATGATTTTCCTCTCCCACTTGAACCAGACCCTTTCTACCTGCTCCCAAGCACTTCCTCTGCAGCCTCCAAGCCATGACTTGACTCACAGAAGGCTCCCAGAGCCTCGCTGATGTTGTGACAGCAGTGACTAAAAGCCAAACCATGTGAAAAGCCCAGCTTTGCCCCGCAGCTCCCTTCCCCTTGCTACCCCACCTACAGCCAGGCATTGCCAGGATGCCTCAGAATTTCCCCTCTCCCAAAATGCTTACACAGGCACTGCCGAGCCCTGGCCTGCTCCAGACCAGAAAAAAAGTTTGCTGAGCACAAAAAAGCCCTGGAAGCTGAACTCACTGCTCCTGCATTCCTACTGATCCTCCAGCCTCAACTGGCACCTTGCTTCCAGGATTCACTGGGTTTTTGCTCCCCATCATCCTTCCCAACAATTCCAGTCCTTTCTCACTGCACACATCGTGGTCTTGGGCACCTCCTATTTTTCAAAGACAGCAGGATCCATGGGCAGAGCTCCTTCCCGTGGCTGCTGATCTGACACCCTGCTCCCACCACAGTAAGCTCTCACCTTGAACGTCCTGCTCACCAGCTTTTAAGAGGATTCTAACTTTGGCAATTAGTTCTGTAAATACTCTTGGGCACTGGGGAGCAAGCGTGGCCCGACACAGGCTCTAAAGGGGGAAAAATGTGTGACTTGCAATTCTTGCCTTTCCAACCCAGCACTTTAAGCAAAGCCGAGGTAAATCCAAGATAAGCATGCCGCTCTAAGATTTCTTATCAGCAAGCCATCGACCGTGCTCCCCATGAGCTCTGCTGCAGCAGATCACTCAGGAATCCCAGTTCTGGATTAGAATCAAGTACAATTGGTTTGTTTCAAACAAGAACTGCCAGTCCATAAACCCCTCGCACAAAGCTGTGTCTTATTGACTATTTTTAATAAATAGGGCTGGCACAGTAAAATTGAACAATTGTTAGGAACAATAAAGGAGACAGACTTTGATTACAACTATTGAGAAGCAATACAGGGATGTTTTAGGATTGAGCATTTGCTTTCCAAGGCGAGTTCTGTCAACTGAAAACAGCAACTCAGAGCAAATACTCCTTAACAAGTGGTTTGGAGCAGAGCAGAAAACAGCACTGCACAGCAAGAGAGGAACCAGACCTGTTTTTTGGGGTTTTTTTTGTAGAGCAGGCAGATAGCACAGTCACCGTGGTGGTGCAGAGAAGGCAGGCAGGACTCCAAGGCGAGCCCTGCAGATGCAAGGCACACAAAGAGCTGTAAATAACAGGTGAGCTGGAGGGACAGACCTAGCAGGGCTCTCCTCACTGGTATCTGACCAGTTAGCACAGCGTTACTGGGAGTCACCTGGGTAATTCCCTGCTCAATGTGACACACAACCTCTTAGATCAGGGACCATCTGCAAATAAACCTGGACCCCAGCAGTGAGATCATCTGTCACAGTGTCTGGTGTAGCACAAAGCACCTAAGGAGGGCAGAGCGCTTTTTTTGGGAAGGGAGGGGAATCTAGGCCTGATTTCCAAGTCCATCAGGGTGACCAACACCCTGCCCTCGGCAGGGCTTACAGAATCCTCTGGACACAAACACAGCACAGGCAAGGAGAGCAAGCCTTCAGCTAAGAGCTTCGGAGAGCCACCTCCAGGAGTGCCCATCGGGGGACTAGGCACAGCAGCAGGTTTGGGAATGAGGGGAAAGAAGATAATCAGATCTGAAATTCCCATCAGTATGAAATAAGACTTAACTCAGTAGCTTGCCAACACAGACCGACTGTTCTTTCTAATGTCTGTGACAACTCTGCTTCAAATTTCAAGCTTCTCTCAGCAGTAACTACTCCCCCATGTAGCTGTAATGGCCAGAAAGAGACTGGCTTTTATGTAACCCCAAAAGACTTGCAGAAAGGGAAGCAGCAGCCACACACACACACATACACACACACAGGGAGAACTGAGGGGGAAAAAAAAATCAGCAGAAGGCTGTGCTGAGTGCTCAGGGCTATATCCAAGCTCACAATGCAGCCACAGAGAAGTGGGATGCGGCAATCAGAAATGCTCCAGTTCCACGCTCGGAGAGAGACCCAGCAATCAGTGCTGCATCCGAGCAATAGGGAGCGAAATTATAGAGCAAACTGCCATGTGATGCCACAAACTACTCCATCCCGCCAGCTGTAACAAGTATTCATTCCCAAAAACGCGTCACAGGCTCATCTGTCATTACCAGCCCAGCCTGCCAGCAGCTGAGCAGGAGTCAGCACTGAAGGGCAGCTGCAGGGCTGCTTCCTTTCACAGTGGGCTATTCTCCCAAAAACCGCGGGGGAGGAGGATGGGTAACACCCCCCCGGGCAGGGGGAACACTGCCCACCACCTCCCAGCAGCCGGTGGGATGGGAGCACACGCTGTGCCCTCAGCCACCAGCACACAACGGCTCTCCTGGAGCAGGATCCACTGAAAACCCAGGGCCTTGGGGAGAACCCACTCAGCTGATCACAAAACTCCACATCACAAGCCCTGTGTGTATCACCAAGGCACTCCCATCACCAAGTGCAGAGCTCTGCAGGCCCAAGTTACGAAAGAGGATGTTTGGGCAACAGCAGGGCAGGAGCAGCACTGAGCACTGCCCTCCTCCACAGCGATGCTCCAGCCCTGGGAACGCCAGCCCTGATCCAGGATTGTACCTGGAGTCCTTGAGACAACAAACATCCAGCCTGCTCCAATCCCAGAGTAAAAATACACCTTTTTTTTCCCCTCCCCTGCCTTCCCCCCCTCCAGTCTGCTGGCTCTGAAAAATGCAAAAGAGGCTCAGAAAGCCATTTTCTGCGGGTTTTTTTGTCTGGCTCATGCATTATCATCATCATTTACTGCCCTCAAGGGGATTGCACAGGTGTGACTGAAAATTTGGCTCTTCCTTTTAAACTTTTTGTTATCAGCTTTGCTGAAGATGATCTTGCTGGAATAAATACCAGGCTGCTCTCCTGGAGAGGGACTCGCTCAGAGCTGTTGTCAGAAATCTGTCTGGGGGTGGAAGGATGGGGGTGTCACTGATGGGGAACATACAGATCCTCCTGGCTTCTGCTGGAGTGCTAATAGAGCCAGCAGTTTGACCTAGACTTTTATTTTTTTAATTCCTAAAAAACAAACCATTGCACTAATTAATGTTTCCATTCATTTAGCTGAAAAACAAGTTAAACAAAGAGGGTCACCTGGTGTTCCTATCAATACCTGACTAGGATACAGGCAGAACAAATGCATTTAAATAAAACTCTAGAAGAGACGTGACAAGAGAAAGGCAGTTTAGCTCAATTAAAGAGAGCTGTCACAGGGATTTGATTCTCAGAATACAGAACTATTGATTAAACAGGAATTAAAGCTCCAGAACAGAAAGGTTTCAAGGTCTTTGCTGTGAGGGTATACATCAGGAGAGAGAGGCAGGACTCCTTCAGCACCACAAGAGCTCTGGCTTTGTTGCTTCCTAGGAAACAGGAGCAGCAAAGGGAGCAGAATGCTCTCTGCTAGACCTGTGAATAATTTGGGCAAGGATACAAGGTCAGTGACAACACAGAGTGGCATCACGAGCGTCAATCAACAGGTAGATTTGGTACTGAAAACCCACAAAGGGTTCTAAAACGTTTCAGCAGTATGTAGGGAGAGGCCTGGGCAGGTTTCAGCCCTACAATCCCACAATCCTGGAATGGTTTGGGCTGGAAAGCGCCGTAAAAACCATCCAGTGCCACGGGCAGGGACCCCTCCCACTGTCCCAGGCTGCTCCCAGCCCTGTCCAGCCTGGCCTTGGGCACTGCCAGGGATCCAGGGGCAGCCACAGCTGCTCTGGGCTCCTGTGCCAGGGCTGCCCACCCTCCCAGGCAGGAATTCCTTCCCAATTCCGGCCAGGTCCTGCAGGAGCCTGCGCTGCGGGAATGCCCAGCCCTGCCCCTCCCTGATCCTGGTCCCGATCCCATCCCAGGCTGAATTCCCCTAATGAGCACAGCAGCTCTGCCTCCCCAGCCCGCTGCCTGCTGCACTAACAAAGCCCAGCTCACAATAAGCAGCACATTCTCATTCCTGGGCAGCTCGGTAATTAATATGGAAAGAGAGGGTCTGCTTTTTTCCCCCTAAATGACTTATTCGTTAAGTTCGAGCATATTTTAACCTTCCTTTTCAGCAGATAAACTCTGTCTCATTTGCAGCTAAGCTCAGCCTTCCCTTCTTTGCCACACACTAAACTATTTTGATTAATGAAAGAGTAGGAACAAACCAGTTCCAAGTGTTTTCTATAGAGCTCAACTGCTCTTTCAGTTTCAACTCACGCCTAGATAATTATATCACAGCTCTGAGTGCCCCCACCCTTCTGCTGCACTTGGGGAATACTGGAAAGATAAGTCTTTTCTTAATTATTAAATGTAAATAGCTCATTAAATATAATCCAATTACTTTAATTGTAAGAAAAAGGAAGTAATTACAATATGTACATGTATTCTTGCCTGAACAGTTTTAATATCTTAAATGAATATCTTTGCAGCATTAATATTTTAAGTCAACCTTTGACATGAGGGGAGAGGAAAAAAAAAAAAGTCATTGACTCCCTGATATTTTCCAGAAGTGTTGTATCTGCTGGGATTTTGGTCACAAAAAACCAAGAGAACGGCCTTGAGCATCTAAATCAAAATTGTTTATAAACAGCACCTTAATAAAGTCACAATAATGCACAGGCCTTCCATTGTGGAAGGAAAAAACAAATATATGAACACGATGCCACACGAGGAGCCTGAATGTGCTTTTGGGATCCCAGGAGCCCAGCAGCACTGTGAGCTCTGCAGAACAGGCAGGATCCCAGCACACAGCACCAGCGGTGAGCTCAGACTGGGGCTCAGGTTCTCCCCACACCTGTGGTCTGTGCTGGTCGAGGGCGGGGAGCAGCAGGGGCTGTGCACGTCTGGGATCGCCCAGCGAGGAGATCCCACAGCAGGGCTGAATGCAGGCCTGTGAGCAGGAGCCATGGGTGCAGCAAGGCACAGGCACGGCCCAGGAGCCCAGGCTGCCCCGGGGATCTGCAGGCAGCGCTGCAGGAAGCTGTGAGGAGCAGTCCTCTGCTTTTGCTCAACAGCATGACAACCCCTGCACTCACTTTCTCCATCCCTGCAGCCAGCAGGACCAAACAGCCTTCCAGCAGGCTCCAGCAAGGCCCCACTGCTTCGATCAGCCCCCCAGTCTGACAGCAGGGTCAGGTTTCAGCTTGGCTGGGGTGACAGATGCCTGTGAAATCTCCTTGGGACAGGCAGAAAAATATTCGGTCCAAACTGCAGTTGTTTCCATTTTGCATGTTCTGAGCCCAGCAGTGATCTCACCTTACGTAATCTGCAGTGCAAACTCCAGGCTCTGGACCATCCAAAACTATTCAAGGGTGTTTGAAACCATAAAATCCCAGAATGGTTTGGCTTGGAAAGGGTCTTAAAGCTCATCTCATTCCACCCCTTGCCATGGGCAGGGACGTCTTCCCACTCTCCCAGGTTGCTCCAAGCCCTGCCCAGCCTGGCTCTGGACATTTCCAGGGATGGGGCAGCCACAGCTGCTCTGGGCACCCTGTGCCAGGGATCAGCACCCTCACAGGGAAGGATTCCTTCCCAAAAATCTAACCTAAACCTGTTCATTCCATTTGAAGCCATTCCCCCTTGTACCATCCTCCTGATCCCTGTCCCCAGTCCTTCTCCAGTTTTCCTGGAGCCCCTTTAGGCCCTGGCAGGGGCTCTGAGATCCCCCTGGCAGCCTCCTCCTCTCCAGGTGAGCACCCCCAGCTCTCCCAGCCTGGCTCCAGCCCCCAGAGCATCTCCAGGTCCTCCTTGTGCTGGGGGCCCAGAGCTGGATGCAGTACACCAGGTACCAGAGTACAGGGGGAATCATCACTTTATTGAACTGATCTTTTTGGGAAAAGAGAGATTAGACGGCATTATTAGGATGCTAAGGATGCAGGCCTTTCTAGCCAAGCTTACCACAAGGTCTATAATAAGCTGCTTTATGGAAACCTCTCATGTGAAGCCAGCCCCTAGATGTAACCTCCTTGATACAATATTGAATTCTCAATAGCAACCAAAAGGCTATTTTGTATAAGTTAATTACAGGCGTTTTTAATTTAGCTGGCAGAAGGGAAGCGGCCAGTGATTTCATGCTGCCCTAGACAGAAGGTAAAGGTTCTCCACAAGCTGTGTTTATAGCTCTAAGCTTTCCTCCAGCAAAGCACCGGCCCCGCAGCTGCTGCTATTGAAAGAACAGGATCTGGGTGTGTGCACGGTTCTCTCTGCCTGGTTGGGTTTTTTTGCAGCTGCAAGGCCAAGCCCATCCGAGTGCGTGTGTGCTTTTTCTGACGGTGACAAAGGCAGGGTGCCTGAAAGGGAACTCGCTTCCGCTCTGGCAAGCACTCAACCAACTATTTGTGGGCTAAGGGGTGGTCGGGGAACTTTCACCCATCCATTCAGCCAAGGCCGCTATTCCCCCTCCCTCCCAATTAAATCCCATTTTTTGCACTCCATGCATGAACTGCAGCCACACCAATACATCAGATATTGTGGCTGATAGCCTCCTCTGAATGCCACTTAAAGCCCTCAGCGCGGAGCGCTCTGAAAGCAAAGCACCGCTCATTCTTTGAGCGACAGAAAGGGACTTGGCTATAGAGAGACCTGAAGTAAGACTCTAAGTAGTAGGAAAAGGGCATCCAGAGAAAGAGGAAATGAGAAATTAAAACCACATTCAATCTTATTAGTGGTAATACAATAGGTCAACAAGAGTACTTTGCACAACTCCACAGCATGGGAACTCAGAGCAGTGACACCGGCAAGGCTGGCGTTCACCAAAACCAGCACATTTTGTCAGCACTGCTTCAGAGTGCCCAGCTGGGAGGGGAGGGGGCTGCAGGGACAGTGCCTCCATGCCTTCCAGGAGAGTACACTTAGGAGAGCAGAACGTGAGGAATACTCCCGCTCCTCTTCTTCCATCTGAAACATTTTCTCTCTCAAGGGATTTCCAGCATCTTACGAGCACAGCCTCTTTGAAGTGCTGCAAAGTGGCATTGCTCATCATTTCAGTAATGATAGTAAATAAGCTCCAGTATTTTGTTGATCCTTTTCCTTTTGCTTTACAAACAAAAGGTCAGAGTCATTAGCCCAGTTTGATGAGCAGGGAGAAATGGAGGCTTGGCAGAGGCAGGTTGCTCTGGAACATCACTGGAACATCAGTGAATGAACAAAAACCAGAGGACTTTGGAACAGCCACGCTGCATCACCCAGCCTCCAGATACCCCATGTACTCTCGATCACAGCCAGGTGTCAGATGCAGCAAGAGAAGAGCACGGGAACAAGGCACAAGGTGAGAGTTCTCCCTGTTTTTCCATGCTGCAGCACCCCACTGCACCTTAGCACCACGTGGAAACAAACAATATCATTTAGCTGTCCTTCAGGGATTTCCCTTCCATAAACCAGTCTGATCAGCTCCTTAACTCATCAGTGCATCCATGAGATCCTGGGGCAGCAAATCCCACATTTATCATGTTAGGTGAAATGACACTTCCTTTTATACCTTTATACCAATTAGGGGACTTTAATCTCAAATCTATGTGCGGCTTTGCTTCACAAAGGAGTTACTCAAATAAACTGGTCACCATTCCTACACAGCAAGCCTCCTCTGAGCAGAGGGCTGGCAGACTGCACGTTCAAGGCCAGGCTGGACAGGCCTTGGAAAAGCTGGTCTGTGGAAGGTGTCCCTGCCCATGGCACAGGAGTGAGATGAGCTTCAAGGTCCCTTCCCGCCCAAATTGCTCTGGGTTCTATGATCAAACACAAGAGAAGAGCTACAAGGTCCCTTCCTGCCCAAATTGCTCTGGGTTCTATGATCAAACGCAAGAGAAGAGCTCAGTTCTTACAGAGCACTCTCAGTATAAACCAAACTAAGAGCTCCTGGTTTAGGTTTGAGTTACACCAGCAGTGAGAACAAGCCACATTCAGTGGCTGGCTCTGTGTCTGACCCATTGTGGACCGTGCACTGCTTCCAGCAGGAATGCAGGAGAACCCAAACCCCACACACCAGTCACCAGTGACCTGGGAACAGCTCACCTGAAGCAGTGACACTGCAAGAGCCTCCCAGGCAGAACTTCCAGCCCTCCAGAACCCAAGCCAACTGCTGCTGCCTCAGGCACCTCCTGCCTTCCTCCCTCAGCATCACAGCACCCCTCCAAGCATCACTCCTCCCCAAAAACACCCTGGGATGCTGCAGTGCAAAAGGAGCTGGCAGAGAAGGCACTGAAGGAGCAGGGCAGGTCACCACTGACCCACATGTGAAAGACCCATCCAGCTTCCTGTGCTTGAAATTCCTTCTCCAAAGCCCCTGGCAGATGCACATCAAGATATCTGAGCTCCACCACTTCTCCAGGAGCAACCTGACACCAGAGAGCTTTCCTGCAATTTCAGGAATTAGGGAAGGATCTAGATGAGCTATTTCCCAGGCCCAGCACTGTGGGGAAGGAGCTGGGATGGACAATGTGATTAACAGCTTACTTCAGAAAATAATGTGGAAGTGCACATTTAAGTTCTTCTGAGAAGGAACCTCCCCTTCTACTGCCTCCCAGGCAGGGAAAAAAATATCCTGCAAACCTTCAGATGGAAAAAGAAATGTCACATAAATCAGAATTAGGCCTGAATCTGATCACCTTCTACCAAGCACTCCCTTCACAGCGAAGCCTGATCTGCCTCCCATCCTCAAAAAAGAACCAACAAGTCTTTTTATTACACAGAGTTGCAAAAATACAAAAGGAAGTAAATGTCACCAGGGTGGTTCTGTTCTGAGCAGTCATTTGCTTATTACCCAGAAGCCATTGCCACAAGCCTTTTTTAATCCTGTGTTTATAAATACCTAAAGTATTTAAATAAATGTTAATCTGCGGTAACTAAGGCCCTGATCTCACAAATATTTATCCTTGCACAGTGAGAATAAACACTCAAATACACAAATTTCTTACTACAGATCTCATTTCAGCCAGAGTGTTGTTGAAAACAGTAACACACCAGAAGACAGGCTGGGAAAATAGCTGCATTTTGCCTTCCTGGGTTTTCACAGTGTCACTTCTGGGTTGTTTCCTGTGCATTTGTTGTAGAAGCTGTCAAAGGAGCAAGGGCAGAGCTGAGCCGCCGGACAGGGCCCGCTGTGGCTGCTGGAACCCTCAGAAGGAGCTCTTGGCAGTGCCTTTTCCTGGTGCCCCATTCTGCACGAGGACAGCAGGAACTCTATCCACAGCACATGCAAACACAATCGCTATTCAGCCCCTTTCCTGGTTTCTGACTGACTCATAAGCAACGTATTTTGCTCAGCTGAATGACCAACGGCTCGGTATTATCATCAAACCAAGCAGAGGCAAACCCAAAACCTTGCATTTAAAGTTATTAAACATTCTGAGTGCAGAAAACCCACAGAGAGAAACTATCTAGAAGGATTAAAGCCAAGTCTTAACACTTGCTGAAATCTTCTTTATTACAATCTGTCAAAGAAAACTTGAATTTTTGAAAAACATTAATCCTACCAACCTTTGTTCCTCTATCACCACAAAAAAAAAACCCAAAATAAACCCAGGAGAGGGATTTGTTGCTGTAACTTTATGCACATGAGGTAACCACCGAAGTTTTAACCCCTCCACCCACATGCCATGATTATCTAACATTGGTGAATGAAATCAACTTTTCCTAGACCAGCCCTGAAGAATGAGATACATTCAAAGCACGCTGAGAAACTGGGTGGGGACTGATCAGCAGGGTTGTATTCCTCGTCATGAATCACTGTCTGCAAATACCTTCTGAGTTGTAACTCACAAAAATACACCATTTCTGTGTGCTGGGTCACATTAGTCATAGGGAAACCACTTTTATACCGGCATGAGCCATCAGAAAGGCTTTAATTCTTTAAATTAAAACTACGGAATTTGGGACTTTTCGATCTCATTACCAGACAAGACAAAAAAAAAATCACAGTTCTTTTTAAAACGAGTGAAAAATAGATAGTTTAGGGGAAAGTTTCCATTGAGTTCACCCCTTGCAGTTTGTCCTCTTACAATCCACACTTAGAAAGCACAGCAAGCTTTCACCCTGCGTCAGGTGAAGGGAGCTGCTATACCCACTCCTCCAGCTTTAAATTGTGCAGAAATCAAGGCTTTGGAAGGTAAATCCCAGAAAGTCTGATCCCACCATCACCAGCACAGCCAGGGATAACAGTGACAGCTGCAGCCTGAGCCAAGATCAGTGTCAGGCTGCTCTGGCAAGCTCAGGTCACGCTCTGTCACTCAAACTTCATGTTTTGAAGCACATTCCTGAAAAAGGAATAAAAGCCCCAAAGTGCCCAGAACTTTGGGCTGGGATGAGGCTCCTGCTCGGCTCTGGACACGCAGGGGATTCACAGTCCCTCTCTGGACATGCCGGCCGTGCTCCCGTGGGGAGATGCCGGCTCTGGTTTGTTTTTAACTCAGTTTGGGATTAACCTATGAGTTGGTTCCTATGGCAAAACCCACTCAAGGTCAGGAAGGGACAAATCAGAAGGAAAAGTGTCGCAACGCAGCGCTCTGAATTCCTGCAGGGGTTAGCAGCAACTGATTCTGCAGCTGTTGAGAATGGGTGGAAAACACAACTACTGCCCTTCCTCATGTGACTGAGTGCAAGGCTCCGGACTTCCCATAAACAGGGACTTCCCAGCCCTGTGGAAGCTCTCCCTGCCCATGGCAGGGCTGGAATGAGAGTCTTTAAGGTCCCTTCCAACCCAAACCACTCCCTGATTCTATAAAAGTAACATTCCTGCATCGCTTTTGTCTCAGGGAGGCACCTCCGTACCCCTCAACTGGCTTCCAACACCTTTTAATTTCAACTTCTCCCTCTCAAGAATCTTCAGGAAGGACACAGAAGTGTGAGGGTTACAGAGAGCTCCATCAATTATGACTCTGCCTGCAGCTGATGTATTTAACAGAAGGTTTTTTTCATCATTATTAATAGAATTTAATGTCCACCAACATTTGCGGCACTGAAAGATTTAAGACTTTCCATGTTTCCTAGTGCTGAACTCGACCATCAGCACATCCCCCAGCCCCACCAGTGCTCTGACCCATGGAGAAGTGCCCAATTCTGTTGTTGCTGCTAAAGAAAGCAAATCAGCAAGGCCAAACGTGAAATTCTGACAGGGAAATAAAAAATCCTACTACAGGAAGGTCTCTGAGGTCAAGTGACAGCTACCAGGGAGAAGCTGCAATCCTCACCTTTCTCCAGACTACGAGCACCCCAGAGTAACCCCAACACAAAGCTGAACGCTGGAGAGCTACAGCCACAAGGACATTCCCTAGTAAGTTATTTTTTCTCTACAAGAAATACGGTGTGAGGCCACCAGGAGGTCAGCACACTAAACCGAACTATCCAACCACACCCTAAGCCTTTTTTTGGGGGGAAAAAAAACCCCAAAACACTTCCCTAAGCAGGCTCCAGCACCCACAGGGGGTCACATCAAGGAGCTGTAGATTTTATGTGCTGTGGATGGTTCGTGGACAAGAGGTGACACACACACAAAAGTGTTCCCAGACAGATCGAGGGGTGCGCCCAGCAGTGGGGCTGGAACAGAGGCAGGACAGAGAAGTTTCCTGCAATGAGGGCACCCGGCTCGCACCAGACAGACCCTGGACACGGCCACAGACACGCTTCCACCAGCCCCGATGTCAAACTCGGGCAGCAAATGTCTGCAAAGGGAGGGACCCCCTCGAAGGGACCCTGCAGAACCCGCTGGTTTCCTGCGCTCCCCGCTATGCCAGACCTCCGGGACAGCCCCGGGACAGCGGGCAGCGGCCGGGCCCCGGGACAGC
>WBND01001680.1:15766-37763 GCA_013398595.1 Tychaedon coryphoeus
CGGAGGGACAGGGGGACATGGGGACATCAAGGGACAGCAGGGCAAGTGGCTGAGGGACAGAGGGCACTGGGAACCTCGGGGACAAGAGGCTCTGTGGTCAGATCCAGTAGCTCTCATTGCACTTGCCGCTCTGGGCCGTGGTGTAGCCCACAGGCAACAAGGCGAGGGTCAGTTGCTGCTGGCCGCATGGGCAAGTGAAGATGCCCGCGGGGAGCTGGGGCCGGGGCCCAGTTCCAGGTGCTGGTCCCAGTCTCTGGGCAAGGGGCTCAGCGAGGGCTCAGCAGCCCAGGCCTGCAGAGGTGGTCCTGTCTCAGTTCACCCTCAAAAAGGAGCCAGTACCTGAGTGTAGAATGGGAAATTCCAGCTGCAGCCAGGGGCTGGGAGCAGGAAAATCCTGGATTAGAGGAGAGGGGAGACACAGAAATCTGCGCCAGCTCTGAGAGGGGCTGGCGGGAGGAGCAGGGACAGGAGGTTTCTCTGCAGATGCCAGGCCTGAAGCCCGCCCTCTGTCCCAGCACGGAGCTGGGATGCCTCTGATTTCAGCAAAATCCCTGCGGGAGGATTCTCCACGATCAGTTTACAGCCTTTCCTCTGGGCAGCACAGACACACCCAGAGCCCAGCCCAGCCCTGAGCCTTCCCTGGACACTCCACTCCTCCTTTGGGGGACCCTGAGATTTCTGAGCCACTCCAGTTATTCTGGGGGTGCTGCCTGCATGGCCCAGGACAGAGATCAAATGCCTGAGACCCCCAAGCACCCAGATTTTCCACTGATGTGACTTTCCCAGAGCCAGAGCTGTCGTTGCACCTTTATCCCACCCACTCTGGGAATGGAGATGCCGGGAAGTTTTCCATTCGAGCATCTTTCAGGGCAAGGAGTGATTTTCTGTGCTAATTTTGTAGCTTGAGGAGTGATTTTGTTTTAAAAATAAGTCCTCAAGAACATCTGTTCTCCCTCCACACTATCCACCTAAAAATAAAGCCCCACAGGGTGGGTTTTGGGAGAGAAATGCTTCCCAAGCCATTCTGAAGTCCCAAATTCTTGAGGAAGAATAGTTTTTGCCTGGTTTCTCCAGCACCTGCTGCTTCCTCTGTCATTACCACTCACTCAGGAAATTAACTCAGCTTCATCCTCCAGCTGCAAACCCTCCACCATGCTCCCTGTGCCCATCACCATTCCTGCAGGACAGTGGGCTGGGGGCTCCCACACCATCTGTGTTTCAATCCCCACAGAGCCTGTTCCATATGGAACAGCTCTGGCTCCCAGGAGATTTCCCAGCTAATTCATTTTGGGATTCTCAATCCCCAAAAGAAGATGACCAACCCCTTTTTAGGGCCCAAACAATCCTGCAGCAAGCTGGGGGATCAGAGGAGCTGACAGATCTGCAAACTCCTCTAGACAAGAATGTTTTAAGACATTTTAGGAAACACTCAACTTTTGGGGACAGGAAAAAGCAGTTTAAATTAAGCCTAAAAATTAAATTAGGGGAAGCACAGAAACAAACCCTGCAAAAAAAACCCTTCTTACCATCCAGCAGCACCCAGGCAGCTGTGAGGGAAGCAGGGACAGAGGGTGCAGCTTTGCTGGCTGCAGGGTGCTCTTACAGACACATCTCAGAGAGGTGCAGCTTCCTCCACCTGTCTCTCCTCTGACTTCAAAACTCACACCTGAGGTGCTTTGTAGCAGCTAAACCACAAGTGCAATAATTGGGACAATTATTTGGGCACAGGGACAAGAAGAGGGGGCAAAATCTGCTGCCAGCCATCCCCAGGAACCCAAATGCTCCATCTGGAAGAAGCTTTGCATTTAGAACAACCCTGCAGCAGCACCCTCAGGGCATTAACAGCGGGTTAATTAACAGCAGCTCCCACAGAGGAAGGCAAAGCAAGGCCAGTTGGGTGGCTCTGAGCTGGGAGGGCGAGCAGGGGCAGGCCCAGAGCAGCTGCATCCCCAGCCCGTGGCAGGCAGGGAGGGAGGTGCCCACCCCAGGCTGGTGCTGACTCGCTCAAGGTCACGCTGAACCAAGAACACAGCCCAGGATTCCCAGCCCTCAGCTGCTTGGATCCTGCTTCCCCCGAGGAACATCAGGGATTTAATATTCTCTCCACTGCTCGGCACAGAAAGAACAGAGCACTTGGCTTTCAGCAGAGCTGCTCTGGCTGTGGCAGCAGCTGCTGCTTCCTCCCACCCCCCAAAGCGGCCACCGCGTCTCTTTCCAATATTTTAATGAGTTGCTACATCTTACACTCATAATTATAAAAGAATAAGAATCCATAAAAATATTTTCTTTTCATAATACGCACTTAAAATACTCCAGGGCAAGTCGACGTGGTTCATTTGGGTGGGTTTTGTTTGTGTTTTCGTTTTGCCCCTGGCAGAACCCTTGGCTTGAGGGGGGAATGTGCTCCCCTGAGGTGTGATTGCTCAATCCCCCTCCCCAGAACTGCAGTTCCTGTTGCCCAGGTAAATAAAAACCAGGAGAGAGCATTGCTGAGTAGACGGGCAAGGGGACCAGTCACTGACCCGCAGAGAACTGAAGCACAGCCGATTTCAGTGCACGTGGGAAAGCTCGGGGAAGGACTGGGGGCTCGGGAGGTGGCACAGAGAACAAAGGGAGGGAGGATTTGCATAAATACCATCCATCTTGTGTTGCAAAAACCCAAATGCTGCTGTGAGCTCTGGAGAGAGGCTCTGGCTGTAGCCAGCTGCCAGTGCTACCTGTTGGCACAACTCTGTGTGAGAGCGGCCATGAGAGGAAGGATCAGAGGGCGCCGTTACCGGCCCCGGCCACTTCCTCCATCTGCTCTGCAAATTTGAACTGGAAAATAGATATATATATAAAAAAAATGACTAGTGTTGCATGCTTCTGCAGACCTCTCTTCAGCTCCCAGGGCTCCAGTGTGGCAGCAGGGCCAGGACACAGAGCAGATCCCCAGGTGAGCAGTAGGTAGTTCTCTCTTCCCTCGCACTCCTGGCTTAAGGCAGCTTCTGATTCGGCTCTTCCGTTTCCAACACAGGCACTGAGCTCTTGCAGGTAAGAGTTTGGGAACTGCACAGGTGCAGTGGAAGGGGAAAAGGATTGGGGAAAGAGAGATGGACACAAACCTCAGCCTCGGGACACAGACCACTGTCCATTGATTCCCAGGAGAGAGGGAGTAGCAGCAAAAAAAAGCATTGAACAGCCAGGCTGGAGGAGAGGAGGACGAGCAGCCGAGCAGGGGCAGACCTCCAGCTTGGAAAGTGAGAGAAGGTGGCACTGTCCAAAGGGAAGGTGCCCTCCAGCTTTTCCCCCTGGCCTGGGGGCACCCCCAGCCCGCCGTGGGCACTCAGCCCCTTGTGCTCTGGGTTGGACGCTGCCGGGGAGCGGGAGGGCACGGGGCAGGTGAGCTGTCAGTGTCCAGTTTGCAGAGGCTCGTGCTCTCAGAGGTATTCTTGTAGAAAGTGCAGCAGCGTGATTTCGTAGTGCTCTCCTGACTCAGGGCACCGAATACTGTGTCTCTCGTTGGGGTAGATCTGTGCCAGGGCAGACACGGGCCATTGGTCACTCAGCAGGGACACAGCTCCCTCCCCCCAGCCCTGCTCCCTCCATCCAGTCTCCATCAGGACCAAGAAGTGCCAGGGAAGGTCTGGAGCAGCCCCTCCCTCACTGCAGCCACCCCTGCCGAGTGGGAGTGGGACGGAACAGCTCGTGGAGGAGGAAAGCTCCAGGCCCCAGGGCAGCAGCCCTGCCTGCACATGGCACATCTGCCAGCCATGGAACAGCCACAGTGCCACCTCCCGGCCTCCTCTCCAGGCCAGTGAGGTGTTCATCGTCCCCAGATCACACCACCATGTGGGGGATCTGCCTCAGCTCCTCCCATCCCCAGAACACACAGCAGGGAACTCTCCCTGAGAACTGTCCCCAGATTTATGGGACCTTCCCTCCCCACTCCTGGCCCTCCTACCTGCAGCTGGTAAGGTTTTCCAGCCCGGATTAGCTGCGATACCAGGAAGTTGGTGTGAAAAAAGTGCACATTTTCATCCAAAAAGCCATGGAGGATCAGCAAACGATTTGGCCTGGACAAGGGGTGAGAGATAAGGAGAGAAACAGGATGAGAAACCAGCTGGAAAACACAGTGAGGCACCAGATAAAAGCTCTGCAGAGGGTTTGAGCAAAGAGCTGCCAGCTGGACAAGCCAAAGCCAGGCCAGAGCAGTGCCAGGCCATGGCCACGGGCCTCGAGCCCTCCCTGGCAGAGGGGCTGGGGGTGCCCTGACCCGGCTGTGCTGAGTTAGAGCGATCAGATCCCCTCCATTCCTTTGGGACTGAGCAGAGGTGGCACCAGGAGCAGCTGTGGGGCAGGTACTCACTCGTTGGGAAGCTTTTCCACGTGCAGTGCCACCGAGCCAGCCTCGTAGCCCTGCTGGTTGTTCTCGGGCATGTCCATGTAGCGCTCGGTGTAGCCGGTGTCGTAGGCCATCCACACGGTGACAGGGGCACCTGCTATGGCAATCTGTCAAACAGAGAGGTGCCCACACAGCCTCCATTACCGCCTGCCCAGCAGCACCAGTGCTCCCTGCTTCCCTGCAGAGGCAGGAGGAAGCAGGCTCTGGGCTGTCCTGTCACTCAGAGCAGGATTGTCCTCCAGCAATCCCCACACAACCCAGCTTCCTCCTCCTGCTGTTCCTCTTGTGGTCACAGTGGGAAAACACTCCTGCACATCAGCACTAAAGGCCTCCCCCTCAGCAAGGAGGACTTGTGAATGATCCAGAAACTGTGCTGGGGACTTGGGCTGGGGAATAGCACATTAAGTATCTGCCTGTATCAGCCAGGGATGAGCTGCAGGACACAGGACTGGAGTCAGGGGAACATTTCCACCTGTCCACCACAAACAAGCCAAAATGCCAATTCCAGCTGCCAAGAGGGACAGAAGCTGAGAGAGCCAAGTGTCCCAAAGGTGCCAGCTCACCTTGAAGACGTTGGGTTTACAGATGAGCCCCATGAGGGACAGGAAGCCCCCGTAGGACCAGCCATGGATGGCGACCCGGCTCAAGTCAATGAACCCGTATTTTTCTGCTACATAATGTAAACCTTCCACCTGGTCCTCTATCTCCACCTGACCCTAAAAGGCAACAAGGAGGCTCATGTTAGTGATATATTTAGAAACTTGAGGCAGGAACACTCACACAGGAAATGAGCAGCCACCATCCTTAGGAAGGACACACATTAGACATTCCCCAGCACAAGGAGGACGTTACCATTTGGTTTTTCAGGGCCCCTTCAAATTTGAGGCCTCGCTGGCACGATCCCCTTCCATCAATCACCACCACAGCATAGCCCAGGGATGCCAACGTGTTCAGCCGCAGGTACTTGATGCCTTTGAAGGAATTGTTCACCAGCTGCACCTGCACAAGGAGAGAGGAAGAGTTTCAGAGCTGCTGCCTTCCAGTGCCTTCCTGTGTCAGTGGAGGATCCTGAGCTGGGCAGCAGCCACTCACTGAGCTATCAGAGCCATGGATATCAAACCACAGGCTGGAAAAGTCATCTGAGGTTTGAAGCAGAGGTCAAACACAGGGAGAAAAAGAGTAGGTTTAGATTAGATATTAGGAGGAAGATTTTGCTGTAATGGTGGTGAAGCCCTGGCACAGGGTGCCCAGAGAAACTGTGGCTGCCCCCTCCCTGGATGTGTCCAAGGCCAGGCTAGATCTCCTGGATCTCTGAACAACCTAAGACAGTGGAAGGGGTGGGACTGGATGGGCTTTAAGGTCACTCCAACCCAAACCATTCCAAGATTCCATGGCAATATTCATTGCTACCCAAAGTGCAAGTCTTGAAGTGTGACTGGCAGAGCCCTGCCCAGGGCAGCAGCCCCAGCCCTGACCCCAGCAGCTCCCCTGGGCTTTTACCTGAGGGCCTCCATACACAAAGAGCACCGTGGGATGTTTCTTGCCAGGCTGCACATCGTGGGGTTTGTAGACCATTCCGTAGAGCTCCACGTCCGACTGCGTGCGGAAGTGGAAGATCTCCGGGGGGACGTAGTCTGGGGGACAGCCTGCAGCAGGACGGGCACACACAGTGCTGAGGGGCTGAGCAGGCTCTGCTCCCACCCCCCTGAACCAGCTCTCTGCAAACCTGACCCTGGGCAGGGCTCCTTCAACAGCAAACCACACCAAGGCAGAGCCTCTCCCTGGGAAACACAGCCCCCACCTGCCTGCACAGGGAAGGGATCCCACAGGAAAACCTGACTGCCTGGGAGGGAGAGGGTGACAACAGGGACAGAAGGAAGGGTTTGCAGTAGGGATCAGGTGCTGCTGTGAGCTCTACCTAAACTTTTAAAACCTGCAGTGCAGAATGGAGCAGCCACTGCATGCCAGGTACTTGTCCCTTCTTTCTTCAGACAAATCACAAATAAAAAAAAACATCTTGAAGTGTTTAAGGCCAGTTTGGACAGGGCTTGGGAGTGGAAGACATCCCTGTCCATGGCAGTGCATGAGAACAGGATGAACTTCCATGTCCATTCTCACCTAAACCCTTCAGTGATTCCACAGCAAAGCCACATCCTTGTGCATGTGCCAACTCTGTACACCCTGAGCATGACCTTTGCTCAATGTGTGAAACACCTCAAAAGCCCACAGAGCATTTCCTGGGTGAGCTGACCAGGAGAAATATCTCCCCCACAAGAAAACACGATTCATGTTCCCTCAGAGTGAGGTACTCAGGCCACTTCCCTCCCCATCACTCCTGGCACTGCTGGGAGAGCTCTCACTGAAAGGCTCCCTGGGATGCTCTCCAGGACTTACTGGCTGCCTCCATCATGCTGGCCCAGAACTTGGGCTGCTTGTGGAGAGGGTCCTCATCAGAGCCGCTGAGCTTGTAGATGTGCACACAGGGAGGAGTGCTCACACCGCTGTAGTGGCTGATGAACATGTCAAAGTTCTGCCAGGGAACACAGCAGAGTCAGGGAACCAGGTCCTGCACTGCCCACGGCCCCAGCAGGGCTCAGGACTCGTTACTGGCCACGAGTCACTGCCATTCCCAGCTGGGACCCCTGGCAGCCAGGAGATGGGAACCCAAGAAACAACAGACCTGGCTCATGGAGCAGCTGTGGGAGAAGCCTGGAGTGGTGAGGCGCATGATCTCGCCAGGAGATTCATAGCTGACCACGTAGAGGTGGTGCTCCAGTGGGGTGTCCTTGGTGCCTTGGAAATACACCAGCTTGGTGGCCTCATTGACCCAGATCTGTGCCAGGAGAGAGGGCTCAGGACAGGCAGGGAGCAGCTCTGCTCCTCTGCCAGCCCAGAACACACACACAGGCCATGCCAGGGCTGCTCAGGGCAGGGGGGTGAGCAGAACACACACAGCACTTGGAGAGCTGCAGACAACACAGAGCAGTGACAGAGAGCAGCCCCTCAGCCTTCCTGCTAAAGATCAAAGCATTTGCTTATTAATGGGCATAAAAAGCTGGGCTTTGCTCCCTGCAGGTTAACAGGAAGGCATCATCTTAACAAGGAACATTCTGTGCTTACATGGCATCTCACAGAGCCGTGGAATCATTTAGAAAATGGGAAAACCCCTCCAAGATGAACCTTTAACCCAGCAGCACTGAGTTCACCACTAACCCACGTCCCCATGTCCCACATCCACACCCTTCTGGACACTCCCAGGGCTGCTGACTCCCCAGTGCCCTGGACAGCCTGTGCCTGTGCCTGATCACCTTTCCAGTGAAGCCATTTCCCCCATCTTCAGCCTAAATCCCCCTGGTGCACCCTGAGGCTGTTTCCTCTGCTCCTGTCCCTCGTTACCTGGGAGAAGAGCCCAACCCTCACCTGGCCACAGCCAGCCTGGCAGGATTATGAAGGTACAGGTACCTTTTTTCCAGCCATCATGGTAATGAATTCCCAGTTGTGGGAGGATCAGTCTAACAGCTCTCAGCACCGAACTTTGGGACATTAAAATAGGTTTTTTACTGTTCAGATAAAGCTATTTCTAAAAACCACCCAGTCAGGCAGGAACAGAGGTGACAGCTTTTAAATCCTGCATTGATCCAGCAACAGTAACTGAACTGTTTTTCCACCTTACAGTTTCCAAATGCTATTTCTGGCTAACCCACAGTTTGAAGACCCCTGTGAACAGCAAAGGGAAAAACACATCCAACTCAATTGGCCAGGAAAACCAGGCAGAGCCCTGTGGAGCAACAAATGCATCAAAATAATTGCTGCTAACACAATTTTAGCCATAACACATGCAGGGAAGAGCTGTGGCCAAAATCAACAGCATGTACAGTGAGAATCCACATGGGGAGGGACAGCAGGTTAATTGCAGATTGAGGAAAAGCAGCAGAAACCAAAAGCTTGGAGCTGTTGGTCTTTTAAAAAGCGAGAAGCGAAAATCCAGATTAATTGGAAATGAACAGACAAGGTCTTTATTTTGACAGAAATCACCTGGGAGTGCTAAAGATCAGACTTGGAGTTAATTCCTGAAGCAAAAATGAAACTAGGCTTCTATAAGATTAATAAAAATTCATTTCTGGTTGTTCTGCAAGCGGCAACAGATACAGCTTCTCCATATTCTAAATTGCTTTATATTCCCCAGCTGCCTTCTTCCTAAAGGCTCTGCTGAGGGATCAGCTGGAGACCAAGAGTTCACTCTGAGTGCCAGGACACATTTCCACATTGCAAGAACTCATTGGAGTTAAAATGCCTCAGCAAAGGCAGCAATCCCCAGCTTCTCCACAAAATTGTTCTTTGTTGCTCTTAAACCTCAGACTTGTGTCCTTTTTTATGGCCTGACCCACTCCTGGGATTTGCCTAAGGAGCAATCCGAAGTCTGATTAAGAAGGCAATCAGATCCATGTGCACTGGCCTACAGCACTTCTGGGGAAAGCAGAGGCAGCAATAAAAACAGCAACAAAGTGAAGCTTAAGCAGTTCTAGCAGGTCCCAGGCGTGAGGGAGGACTCAGGCCAGGAGTGGGGGCAGACAATGCAGAGCTGAGACACTACAAGAGAACAAAAATAACCCCTACCTTGGAGCCGTGCCTCGCCAGCACCTCCCACTCCCCAGCAGTCAGGGCAATCTCCTCCTTGATGGGACATTTGAAATCATCTGCAAGAGAGAGCACGAGCATCAGTCACTGCCCTCCCCAAAGGACAGCCCAGGCCAGGAGCAGGGGCAGTGCCAGGGCTGCAGCCCTTACCCTCACTGTGCACACAGGGCTGCACCCAGTCGTGGCTGCCTGGCTTCAGGACTGCTGTCACCCTGTACAGGTGACAGAAGCCCGTTTTGCACTCGTTGGCTCGGATAAAGCAGAGCTCTTCCTCCTCCCCCTCTGGCTGGATGAAAGGATAGAAGATGTCATGGACCTGCCACACAAGATGAGAAACCTGTGAGTGATTTGCTTTATCCAACCCCTGATCCAACACCAAATTTGGGAGTGCTGATTAGCAAAGCTGCTGGAGCAGGGACTTAACTGGACACCCAGTCAACCTGAGAAAGGTTAAGTGAGGGGAGGAAGGAGCAGCCTGTGTTCTCCTCCCAGCCCCCGAGCCTCTTACATTTATCCACACATCAGTGGTTTCTTCATAGATCACAAATGGCTGGACATTTTCTGGCACAGTTTTGGCAAATTCAGCACGCTGCTCCTCATTTTCTGGGACTGGAATAAAGAGTGCTGGAGGCAGGAGGACAAGCTGGAGCCTCTGCTGAGGTCTGTCTAGGAACATAGCCCAGGCACTGGGGAAAGAAGTCAGAGGTGAATGTCAGTACCACAGAATAGAGGGCCCTTTCCAACACGCAGAACATGCACCCCTTTCTTCCCTCCTGCTGCCAGGAAGGATTTGGGCATCTGAATGCAAAGCTTTTCTCATCACTGCTGCTTTCTAATCCCCTGGAAGCTGTGCCAACACACACGTACTGCCAGCCAGCTCTGCTATTTCACAGGGGCACCGCTCCGACGAGATGTCTGACAGATCTGTTCCAAGGGAGCACTGCCACCAGAGCCCTGGCTCCAGAATGGAGCTCCTCCTTGGACACCCTCCCTCAGGGAGCCCTGTCTGGGCTCCAGCTCTGCTCCAGTTCAAGTGATCACCCTCCAAGAGCTCTGTCTGCAGCCTGGCAGGGACAGGCACAGACCCAACACCAGTGCCAGGGGAAGGAGCTGCCTCAGCCCCAGCCCTGCTCCCCTCCAAGGAGAGTCCCTGCAAGTGGTGCTGCCCTGCAGGCTCTGAGCAGGACAGATGGCAAAGCACGGCCACCCCAAGGCTGTGAGTGCATCCCGGGGAGCTTCATCAGCAAAGACAGATTTGGAAAGAGCCAACTCTCCCCCAGTGCTGCAGGATTTCAGGAACTGAGATATTCAGCACATTTAGATAAGCTCTGGTGCAGAACATCACAATCACCTCTGGGATTACCTGCTGGAAAGCTCTCTAAATTTCCTTTCCAGAGCAGAAAATTAATGACAAGTTACAGAATGCCACCTTCAAAGACAGCCAAGTCACCTTCTTAATCTGCACACACACCAGTTAACAGCCAAGCAAGCTTGGGAGGGGAAAAATTAAGAACTTTAAAATTTCAATCAGATTGGGGTGAACTCTGTAACTCCTCAGACTAGACCGTGCACCCCACTTGGAGCAACAGCCAGTCCCAGAGCAGCCCTGCCCCTGCCCTGGGATTCAGGCTTTGATTGCAAACTGTGCCAAGGAACAAAGACAAAACTGCCCACAGAACACCCCCATTTTCAGCAGGAAACACATTGTACCTGTGTTAAAAACCTTCAGCTCCAAAGAATTCCCCAGGACTGCCCACTTAATGCATCAATGTCACTTAACTCTGGCTGTGACAAACCCCACAGCCTGTCACTCTGCTCTGCTTCATTCCTGCATTTAGGACGCTACAGCACTGAAGAAGCCAAATATTCTTGTGCCATTTCTGGCACTCAGGGCTTTAAAACCAGGTCATGAACACAGCAGAAGCATATCAAGGGTCTGCAACCAGAGGAGCCCCTGGGAGAGTTATTTTGGGAGGAAAATGCACTCACTATTTGCCATCCCGGGTCCATCCAGCACGGGCAATGTACTCCACAGTGGGAAACAAGGCAGCAAAGGGTTGCACCAGCTCTTTGTCCTGAGCACACACAATCTGCAGCAAAACCAAGGCCCAACATCAAATCACAGCACCAGAGCTCATCACCTCCTCCCAGGGAAGCTCAGGGAGATGGCAGAACAAGGAAGTTTAGCTACTGCCATCAGCAAGGGTCAGGCCAGGAGAAGTAAGCCCTGCTACAAAGATCAGGAAGAGAAGGGAAAAACAGGCTTCAAAGCAAAAGGATTTTGGCATTCAGCCACAGGAAAGGACACAGGCAGGGACAGAAGCCCTGGATTAGACCTGGCTCCAGCCCTCCTGTCTCTGCCATGGTGTACCAGGCAAGCCCCTCTTTCCCTTTCCCTCCACATTCCCAGCTGAATCTTCCCCAGAATGATTCTTCTCAGCATTTTCAAGTCTTTCTAATTCTTGGATAAACATATGCGAGAAGCAGGTATTACAAGAGAATAAAAAACCCAGACTAATACTATGTAGGATTTCTTTGTGACCTTGTTTTAATTCTAGTGAGCTTCAAAAACCCTCCTGTGCAATGTCCCCTTGTGACTTATCACTTACCTTACCCTTGCTGTCTGTTTTAAATTCTGCTAGTTTCAATGTAATCTTGGGGTTTTTGCTGCCTGCAGAGAAGAAGTGAAAAAACACCAAGATGATCAAGTTGAACATTCTGTGGTTACACAAAACACAGCTTCTAAAGGAGAACAGCCCCTGGTCCTACTGAAATGGCTCTGTGTGAATTTACAAATATCAAATATGCATGTGAGCAAACACCAGAGCCATTCTGGGAATGGGAACAGTTTGCTTTGCCTTCCCTAGCTGGCTGTGCATGTTCCCAGGAGGGAGAGGAAAGATGGGATTCAGAATGTATTCCACAATACACCACCAGACATATTCCACTTCCTCAGCAACCCTTTCATTTAGGGCTGGGATTTAAAGTTCAGCTTTTCTTGCATCGGATTTTGGGATTGGAGAGTCAATCAGGCCTCAACATTTACAACCAGTTCCTACATCCCAGCAAGGGCCCAGATTAATGATGCAAAGTTTACAGCCCCAATTCCACTGCTGATTGCAGCAGGAGTCCAGAGCTGCCTCAGCAGCCCCACGTGTTTCACTCACCTGTCCTGGGGTACCGATAGGAATCTGTTTTTCTCTCCTCCAAGGCAGGTGAAGGAACATGAATTATCTCCACCTCTGACTCATCCACTTCCTCATACAAGATCCGCAGTGTTTTTAAATCCTCTGAACCTGGGACAGAGAGCAGCAATGTTTGCAACAGCATTTCCTGCTGTTTCTGGCTTGCCTGGAGCACTGGTGCAGAGGGAACACCTGTACAGCCCCAGCTCTCAGTGACCACCTGCAAACACTCCACAATATAATCCCTCCAGTGCTTTGTTCCTTCAGGTGATCTCCCCAGGAACAGCCCAAGCCCAGATCAAAGGCAAATCCTGCTGAGAAGCTCCTTCCTAGCAGGAGGCAGCAGTCACAGGGCCAGGTTTGATGAGCAGAACAGGGACTGACCTTCTGTGGAAGCTGTGGGACACCACCAATAGCCCGTGAACCGATCAAACTCCTCCTGAATGACAAAAGTGGCCACACCAGCAGACTTGGGGTCATCCAGAACATTGGATAAGCCTGCAGAGGAACAGAGAGGAGACAGCATTTGCAATTTGCATTTACATCTCCTTGGAAAATGCTGACCCAAAAGACAAATGCACTTGTACGGAATGAGCCAGGAATGTGGGTATGCAGGAATTCCCTCCTGGGGCTGCAGGAAGCCCTGTTACCTTTGTGGCAGAACGTCATCCGCCTCTCCTCGCCTGTCTCGATGTTTGCCACCCACAGGTCATTGTTGTTGATGAAGGAGAAGAAGGCTGGGTCAGCAGGGCAGATTTTGGGATCCATCCGTGGCCCTGTGCACTGAGTCTTGATCTCCAGAGGCTTCATTGGAGACACCTACAGCAAGAGACACACAGGGCTGGGTGCCACAGCAGCTCCCAGCTCTGCAGAGAAAAAAACTAAACCAGAGACACCGCACAGCCCAGGGGATGATGGCAAAAGGGTCAGGACAGGACACAGAAGCAACTACATAACCAAATGGATGAAGATGTGGAAGATGTGGAGCAGGTCCAGAGGAGCCACAGAGATGCTCCAAGGGCTGGAGCCCCTCTGGAACCAGGCTGGGAGAGCTGGGAGTGTTCACTGGAGAAGAGAAGGATCTGGGGAGACCTCAGAGCCGCTTGCAGTGCATGAAGGGGCTCCAGGAGGGTGGGGAGGCCCTGGCACAGGGTTCCCAGAGCAGCTGTGGCTGCCCCTGGATCCCTGGCAGTGCCCAAGGCCAGGCTGGACAGGGCTTGGAGCAGCCTAGGACAGTGGAAGGTGTCCCTGCCATGGCAGGGAGTGATACAGGGATGGGCTTTAAGGTCCCTTCCACCCCAATCCAGCCTGGGATTCCACGTGCAGCCATCTCCAATCCAAACCACCAATCCCTCTGAGGTGGTGTCCATGAAATCCCTGGCAGACTCACCATGAACCCATTCTTGCCCCCATCTCGACAATGGAAGAGGCTGTTGCTGGCCTGGAAGAGGAACAGGCCACTCTCACTGTGGAAATCATAGGATGTTATCCCAAAGACACCCAGCCTCTTGCGCTCCCTCAGGAGCTCCTCCTCTCTGGAATACATGCCGTGGTGAGGGGTTGCCTGCAATTGAAGGAAGGAATAGCTGAGAGGATTTGCAAGGAGAGGAACGTTCACAGGCGCGCTCTGAGCCTGTCACAACAGCCCAGCCCCAACAGGCAGCAGTGGCAGGGTACAGCTCCCCAATTCCTGCACTCCAGGCTACAGCTGTGGGCTCCAGGAGGCCTAAACCCAGCACAGCCCCCAGATTTCCCTGTACAGGAGGGCTGAGCTGTGAATCTCTCAGTTCTGCACTTGGCACTTCAGCATGAACTGAGAGCAGCTGCGCTTGCTCTGCTTATGCAAATCAGATGTAACCAATTAACTTAATGACGTTATCTGCAGCCTTCACAAACAGTTTCCATGTCAGACACTGCAAACAAAAGTTCTTCCGGGATCTTGAATTACCCTGGAGAGAACTGGCAGCACAAATGGGGTCAAGACAGATAAATTCTGTTCCACCAGGAGCTTTTAAAGTAGGGGAGAAAAGACCAACACCCTCCAAAGCTGTCAGTGACAAAGGACATGAAGATACTGAAACCAGAGAGGGGAAAATTCCCTCCCTTTCTGGTGCACTCACAAGTGCAAGGCAGAAGCGGCAATTTCAACTCAGCTTTCCCAACTTGTTAAAAGCAGGAAGGATGACAGGCACCACACAGATGTCCCCACCACAGCATCACCCAGTTTCCCCAGGCACTGACAGCCCAGGCTCTCCCCACTCTGGCTCACCTGAAAGTGATCCAGCATCTGTTTCCAGGACAAGAGCAGCAAGGCCTCCTTCCGTACCTTTTTGGGAATCTCTGAGTAAAGAAGGGAATTCTCTCTGCTACCATATGGCATTCCTATGAGGGGGACAAAAGTATCATCCTACTTAAGATGAGTTAGCCAGGACAAAGAGGCCCAGGGGAAAATTCAAACAGAAGTCTGGAAACAGAGGGGCTGGGGCTGCCCAGAGACCTTTACCCACATTCCTTCCCAAGGAGCTCCCAGATCAATCCCAGAATAACATCTAAACCATTTAGATATTGATTTGTTTGGAATTTTCCTAAGCAAGATTTAACACTAGCCCACCTCTCCAGAATGTATTAGGTCCAATTTTCCCCTCTGTGCCTGTCCTCTGTGCCCCAGAGCCTCTCTAAGAGCACCACTCCCTGAATGGGTGACTCAACACAACTCTCCACATTTCTCATACAGAAATTTGCTACAGGGACCTCCTTCAGGCCAAGGCAGCAGCTTGCAAGGGGAGAAGGAAAAGCTTGGAAGCTCCAGAGAGCCCATTCAAATGTGAAACAGTACCCTACAGAGTCAAAAGACCTTGTCATTTTACATAGGCCTTTGACTGTGGTTATCAAATGAGCTCCTGGCCTTCAGCCAACTTCCAAAACAACCATCAAATATCCTGACGGTGATTTTGACAGTCTCCACAAAAACAAAGACCATGAACTTGCCCTCTACTTCTGCTGTAGAGACTCCCTGGATCAGAAATTCACACAGGGATATGTGCCCTGATACTGCCTACTCTGCACACGTTCTGGGCAGAACAGAGAGATTTCTGAGCTGGCTGACCCAGCAGTAGTTACTTCAAACTAAAACTGAAATATTAATAAGTGCTCGGGAAGCAGAGCAATATGTGAGGATCTAATCCTCAGAGATGCAGAACACCAAAGTGCTGAGCATGTGGTGTTTAACATAAGCAGCATCTGCCACCATACAACAGAAAACTCTGTGGGGATGGCCCAGGAATGACTGAAGATGGCCAGAGAGGAAAAACTGCAGAGGAACAGATGACTGGACACACCAGTCTGACACCCAGGCACTGGGACCTGGACTTGCCTTCCCCTTCTGTCAGAACTTTCCCCAATGACCTCAGGCTGACTACAATCAATTGGCATTTACAAGGAAAACGTTGCCTTCCTCCCCAAAGGACAGTTTACTTTGCTTCCAAGTGAAATAGTCAAGCCTACAGCAGAGTTCATCAGTTTCATTTCAACACTTTAAAATGTTATTTAATGCTGGGGCAGTAACAGCACACTGAGTTAAACACTTGTGAGCTTCCAGGCTGCCCAGAGAAGCTGTGGCTGCCCCATCCCTGGGAGTGTCCATTATTATGGCAAAAGAATCAGCATTTAAATCAGCATTTACCTTTTATTAGGGACATCTGAGAAGAGGTACCCTGGGATTACCTGGCTGATGCTGATCTTAACAGAGGGATTAATCTGCTCTAAGCCCTGTGCAATTCCTTAAGGAAGGAAACACTGAAAAGGCACTCATGTATCCTCATTCCTGGCTCTGGCTCCTGGAGCAGTCACACCCTGGCAGAACACCAACCACCCAGTAGCTGGTTTGGTTGCCATTTCATACAACAGAACATTAAAAAAATTTAAAATTAGCCACTTAGTTCTTTAATCATCTAGATCAAAACCAGTATCAAAGTGAACTGGAAATACATTCAGCTTTAAATCAAGCTTCACTGCTCTGACTTGACAAGAAAAATATGCCAGCTCTGGATCCTGCCCTTCAGAGCAGCACTTGTGTCCCAAGAATTTATGAGAACTACACAAATCAAGTCACTGGCACACAGGAGCTGCTTAGTGACAAAACAAATCAGTCCCTCAAATCCAGCATCCTACAGTGACTTACACTCCAAACCTGGCAGCAGAAGGAAGAGCAGCAAGGTCACTTCAGGGCAGCAGTCACTGCACAGAGCTGCACATCCGGCAATTTTTGTACTGGCCCAGTAACGATCAGCTCATGCCCCAAAGCACAACAAACCCTTTAGAAAGCTTCCCATGTTACCAGTCACAAAATTATCCAGTTACTAAAATCCAACAACTCTGTCACTAATTACATTGTGGCTCCATCTGGAACAAGGGACCTGTATAACATGGAATTCTGCTTTCAGTCCCACTGCAGGAAAGGGATATTTCCCTGTAACTGCCAGGAACAGCTCAATTTTCTTCCCTGCTCTTGAAAGCATCCTACCTTCATGACACTTAATAAAGCAGGAGACACCACCACCCTGCCATTAATATGTTGCAACACATAATTAGTCATTACTGACAGCAAATTTCTTGGAAAGTCAGTCTGGTTAATGAAGAAAGTAAATCCCATTTCTCCCAAGCTCCAGAGGCATGAGATAGTCCCTTCTCCTGCCTGTCCCCTGCGTGACAAAGGACACAGAAGTGCTGGCTGGCCAACACTTCCCCTGTCACAGCTGATCCCTGTGCTTGTGCTTGTCTGGGACTGGGAGTCCCTGCTCAGTCCCAGGCTTTGCAGGAGATCCTGCAAGCCCTGAGCCACGTTACCCAATCTCAGCTCCCCCATCCCACAGAGGGGGACCCTCCCACTCCTTCCCTTGCCTGCTGGGTTTGAAGAGCCCCAGGTTCCCCAGACGCTGGCACGAGGCTTACCCAGGTAATAGAGGCGGTGAGAGTGCGGGCTGGACTCCTCTGTTTTCCGGACAAACTGGAAATCATGGGGAGCTTTGTTCACTATCATGCCCGAGTACTTCCTGCTGCTGTGAATAATGTCACGCAGCCCATCCCAAGAATGCTTTTGCACCTGGAATTGGGAAGGCACATCCTCCATCTCGACCACTTCGGAGCTGTCCGAGAGCGTGTCCACTGCAGTCATCCTCGCTTCCCCTTCAGAACTGGGCAAAAAACTGAGGGAGGAGTAGAGGGACAGAATTAAGCCTAAAAATCAAGCAGCGCTCCTTAAACTACAGATCCTGGGATTCCCTGCACTCAAGGATTACATTTTAAACATATTGAAAGGAAAAGTGCATCTCTCATCCCATAAGGAATCCTGCAAATGAAGATATTGACCTCGGCAAACTCCCTCTCCCAGGGCTGGCTCTAGGAATCAGCTGTTAAAGGAAGCACAAGCAGCAGATTCTGGTGCAGAAAGGAGCAGCCTGACTCAAAGGAAAACCACCCCAGGAATTCGGACAGATATGTCATCAAAGCTATGACCTATCATAAAGGCACATAAACTCCTGCCCTGTGAGACCACAGAAGTGGAATCCCCTTCCTATCCCAAAGGAAAACCTTGGGGAGAGAGGTTCAAACCCAAGCACAGCAATTCACTTACCTGAGGAGATCCTGAGGCCAGGATGAAGTAAGAGAGATAGGGAAACAGGAAGAAAAAGTGCAACTGCTTTGCTAAGAGAGAGAAGGCAGCAGGAGCAGGCCCTGGCTGTATCCTGAGAAACGTGGCACACATTCCTCAGAGATTTCCCAGTGAGCAGGTGTGGAAGGAGAGGACAAGAACCGCCTCCACATTAACACAAATGTTAATTTGAGGTGAGGTGGACCCACAGACTTGCCCAAGGTCAGTGATGTCATCCACTGCAAAGCAGGAATGAGCTGAGGACTAGGGAAACCTGTTTCTGACACCCCACTGAGAAGTAGGATGTGCCTCCAAGAGGACATTTGAGGGGTTTCGGAGGTACCTGAAAGAATGTTACAGAGAATTTCAGAAGAACTTCAGTTTACTGGACAAAATTAGCCTGGAGAATTTTGCCCCACAGAGACAGAATCAGCCTTGTGCAAGGGCTGAAAATGTAACATCCCCTCAGACTCCTAAGTCCCAAAATTGTACAAAATTGTGCCAAAAGTAATGCAAGCACAAGCTCCCAAAATAGTTCTGTAGGTACTCCTGGTACCTACTGCCCAGCAGTAAATGCACAGCTTGAAAACAGATAAAGAGGAGTATTTTCCAATCAAAGGCAGGCAGGAAGCCCAGCTGAAACCACAAAAGAGAACATGATGGGATGTTCTAAGACTGTGTGTCTGTGGCCCCTGCCTGAGCCCAGGCTCTCCAGTGCAGCAGCTAAAATCCCAGCTGAAGGCAGAAGTGCTGCCTGTCAGAGACACATGACAGGAAGACCATGAAAATCCACAAACTGAGTGCAGTTCTCCCAACCCCATCCCACTGCAGGTCAACTCAGCCAGTTAAATACTCTGCTTTCAGCTCACAAAGCCTGGCCCTTGGGTTACTCTCGCCCAGCTGATGAATCCATCTCATTCAGCCAGGCTGGCTCCTCACAAGCCAAAGTTTAACCTTTAAAACCAGTCCACAGATGTGATACTGGTACCTGTCCCCAGCTGGGGGCTGGAGCCCCCTCCAAGCTATACTGCCATGTTTATATTATGTTTACAGCTCAGCTCCAAGCTTGGCACTGTTCTCATCCTGGTGATTTGGACACTAGAATGGAGTGAGGAAGTGGGATTAGCAAAGCAGCCACGACACAAACTGAGGGGAGAGTGTTGGGAATTACCACTGGCACTGCTGGAGCCTGGTGGACCCTCACAAAATCACACAATGATTTGATCTGGAAGTGACCTTAAAGTTCATCTAATTCCAAACCCCTGCCATGGGCAGGGATACCTCCCACTAGAAGGGAAAAAAAAACCCTCTAAAACTTAGGTCCTGGCATGATACAGAGGAAAAGGAAACTCAGATTTCTGCCTCTGTCACTACAGCCACCTCTGGAAAAAGACTCAGTCAGTATTTGGCAACACTGTGTACATAAGTAAACAAGAACAAGGAGTAACTTACCTCAGAGTAGATTTGGGGATTATATTACTCAAACGCGAGCTGGATCAAGACACCAGTTATTAACTATCTTAAGACAGGCAGCAGTAGCACGCTGAAGATCTCCACCTTGCTGAAGCCCTGTCCCTTCTGCCCCACGCTGAGGCAGGGACTGAGATGACTCAGAGCTGTTGCAGGAACACTGCTCTCTCCACTCCCAAAAACATGGAGCTGCCCCTTGGAGGCCTTTTAATGCCATTTGTGCCCTGTCAGTGAGGTGGGTGAGCCACCAAGCCCTGCTCTGGGGGAAGGTGTTAGTCTGGAGGGGACCACAAGCACAGGTGGGAAATCAGAACCCAGAAAAAACTGTAAAGCTTGATAATGGGAGTGAGTGAAACAAGTTATTGTCCTGAGTCACTTCCTGACTCACAGATCCTGACACAGAGCTCCCTGGGCAGGACTGTACAGATGGGATTTCTCAAAGCCTCCCAGTGCAGAGGTGACTGCTGCTCTGTCCCACCTCCAGAGGTGACTGCTGCTCCGTCCCAGCTCCAGAGGTGACTGCTGCTCTGTCCCACAGCACACAGAGGCCACACGGGGACCTGGACATACCTTCTCCAACTTCCTGCAGTCTCGTTTTCCAGACGAACCCTCTTTATCTTCTGCATTAACTACTCAGAGAGCTGGGCAGGACAGGAAACTGGGGAGGAAGAGGGGAGAAAGGAGATTTCATACAACTGCTGGGTAAAAGCATCTTCCATAGGTCACATTTCCAGCTGAGCGGGGAGGCACAAATAAATCCTTGGGTTTCATTCCTTGGTCCAAATCTGTTCTGTCAGCACAGCCTGGATTTGAACAGCCCTGATAAATGTGAGACTTCATCTGAACAACGAGGCTCAGTGAACTCTGTGGTGTGCCTCGTTCTTTCCCAGAAAATTCTTCTTAAAATCCAAGAATCTTGAGTACTAAACAGGAACTAAAAACTGATAAAACAGAGGTCTGATCCATACACTTAGAGGGAAGAGTCAAACAAAGGACACACCATAAGGAGCCAGCCAGAGGGCCACAGTCCCACCCGGGACATAAAAAGCACATTTATCTTCCAAGCCTGAATACTGCTTCCCTGTGCTTCAGCCTGCTGCCACGGGGAACCCTGGCTCCCCACACCAATCTGTTCTCCAGCAGCACAGGAAGGTGCTTCTCTGCCCAAGGCCCTCTCTCCCCAAGTACAAAGGTCTTCAGCTCTGAATCACAGACACACTCAAGACCTGCCACTGCCTTCTGTCGAGGCTCCTGCTCTCCCCAAAGAGCCAAAAACACACTCACAGGGGACCAGGAGAGACAAAGCATCACAAAGAAACTCCTCGGCTGCAGAGGAGAGCAGAGGGAGGAAGCAGCTGCATTCAGCAATTTCAGGGCAGTTTTGGATGCAGGCATGAAGGGCAGCAGGAGCGATGCTCAGGAATGCTGAGTAACCTGGTCTGATATCCCAGCTGACCCTGTCTTGAGCACGGGGTTGGACCAGAGACTTCCCGAGGTCCTGCCAGGCTCGGCTGTTCTGGGATTTTAATGATCCTCAGGAACATCTTAACCCTCACTGTACCCACCCCAGAGCATGCATTTCACACAAGGAAGGAACAGTAAAATCTTGAATGAGGAAAAAAAAAAAGCAGAAACTGAGCAAAATAGACAAAAGAGATCAGGAACCAGCGTGAATCATTCGGGAAGAGCCAATGGAACACAGGAACAGAGTCACCTACAGGAGTCCTTACAACATGTCCCTGAGGCCGGGAGCTTTAAGATCTCCAAAAATTAAAGCAACTGAGGGTGGGATGAACCGGTGGCGATTTCTCCAGAGAGGGATGAGCTCTGGCAAAGGCTGCCAGCAGCCCGTGTCCCTCTGCAGCTCTCGCCAGGAGCTCTGCCCTTGGTGCAGAGGAAAGGCCGGGATTTGGGATGGCAGGAGAGGGGCAATCCCCGGGGATGGAGCCCCCAATCCCCCGCACTGCTGCAGGCGGCTCTTCGCCGTGCAGAGCAGCGAGCAGCCCCTCTCCCGCCGGAGGGACACCGGACCCCCTCCAAGGGCAGGGGTCGCCCTCATCACCCCATCCACGGCCAGCACACGGGGGGACGAACTGCGAACGACCCCCCGAGGGCCAGGCCTGGGGGCGAGCCCGGGCGAGCAATCGCCCCCCGGGACAAGGAGAGGCCGCCCCCACCCCTCGGGGGGAAACACGGCACGGAAGGGGGCAAACCCCGCAGCCCCGGCCCCTCGGGCCCCCCCAGCCCAGCACGGCGGGGATGCGGCCCGCGGGGCGGCCAAGCGCTCCCCTCACAGGCGAGGGCCCCACCCAGCCCTGCCCGTACCGGGGCGGGAACCCCCGTACCCGCCATCCCCCCCCTCCCCTCCTCACTCACCGCGGGGCGCGGCGACCTCCCCGTGCCGGGCGGGGGCGGCTCGTGCGCGGGAGGGAGGGCGGGGGAGGGAGGGGGCGGCGGCGGCGGCTCCGTCAGTGCCGCTCCATGTCCCGGGCGCGGGGCAGCCCCGGAAACGGGGGCGCGGGGGTGGCGGCGGCGGCGGCCACGGCGCGACCTCTCACCCGGCGGCGGAAGTGGCGGGAGCGCGCCCGGGCGGCGCGGGAGGAACCACTGCCTGTGGCGGGAGGGGGGGGAGATGCCTACGGGAGTACGGAGCTATTAGAAAATCACAGA
>WBND01001680.1:38662-52406 GCA_013398595.1 Tychaedon coryphoeus
CTACACTACGGAAACCCGCTATAGGCACCCACTCCTGGTAATAGCCCATGTTCCCGCCATGGCGGCTGAGGGGGCACGAACCTCCCTCACGGCAACCTCAGAATAAAACCGCCGCAAACCCTTAGAAATGCCGCGCGGGAGTCCCAGCGATTATCATCAGTGACTAACTGGAGTTCCCAGAGACCCGCTGGCCTCAGGAGGCGGCTGAGGTGCGTGTCCCGGGCAGTGTTTCGGGGGTGCCCTCAGAGACGATGCAGCCCCACAGGGAGGTTGGCGCTGAGGGGGCGCGGGGCGCTGCTGAGAAAATGTCTCTTTTCCCCAAGGCAGCTGCCAGCAGATGTCGGTAGAATAGTGGCGACAGGGAGTGGAGCTCCCTGGAGAGCCTGGCCCAGGGGACAGGGGCTGGAAGAGGAAGAGTCCCCAAAGACAGACTTGTTGACAATCACAGATTCACAAGATACCAGGCTGGTTTGAATTGGAAGAACTTTAAATCTCATCTCATTCCACTCCCTGCCATGGGCAGGGACACCTTCCACTGTCCCAGGATGATCCAAATCCCGTCCGGCCTGGCCTTGGACACTTCCAGGGATCCAGGGGCAGCCACAGCTGCTCCGGGAATTCCATTCCCAGGCCTCACCACCCTCAGTCAAGAGCTGACAATCCCAGATAGTTCTAAGTTTGTTCTTACCCTACTGCAACGTTAACAACTTAATGGCAATCCTTCCCTTTTTGGTAAAACATCAGCCCTTGGAATCAGGTGGTAACATGAGAATTATGTTTTTCTGTTTTGTTTTCTTTGTTTAAATGTATTTTATGCTCTGCTGGCTGCAGAGAAAAGCTTAGAAGGGAGATATGAATCATAAACCCAGACGAAAGCAAAAAGAACCTCACTTTTAATAGCACTTGCTCTTAATAAAATCTACTTCTAATTTTACAATTTCATTTTACAATTTTGTAGCTAATCTTTTGATTTGGGGCCAAAAGGGCTAGAGAAGAGGTCGTCACATATCTTTAACTTCGGGGCTTGCCAGTGCCTTATTCCAATTGGATTTATGATAAGGTTTATAATGTTACATCCAAGACTGTGACAAACCTGATGTCTCGGGACTTGTTTGCTTCGTGTTGTTGTTAAACATCCTGGAATGAAATCCTTCTTGCCTGCAGCTGGCAGAGCTACACAGAGGACTGGTTGCAACCTTTGCACTGAGCATCATCAGCTGAGCGTGCTGGGGCAGAGCTGATCGATATCTGGGGGCAAGGTCCCCTCCCTCGAGCAGGGGAAGAGGATCTGTGAGGGACCCAAGAGCATCCACGGAAAGATTCAAACGCTTTGCCTTTTTTTTTTTCTCCCGCAGGCCTCTTCCAGCCTGGCGATGGGTGGGGAGAGGAGCCGCAGAGCACACAGCGCCAGGGAGGAAGCTCTTGTAAGGTACCTGCGGGAGGAAGAGGCAGGAATTGCACGAAAGGCGTGGTGCTGTGGGTGTGAACTCCCGAAGCCGCCCGGTTCTGCTCTGGGAGCCCCGGGACACACCGAGTCGTGGGCTCTGCATGCTCCTCGTGGGCAGCGCTGGCTTTGGGGGCCCAGACAAAGCGCCCCCTCTTCCCGCCCGTTCCTGCTTGCTGGAGCGGCTCCCGGGGATGTTCTGCCTTTTCTGACAAAGATCCGCTGTCAGGGACGGCTCAAACTTTGCCCGCAGGACAAAGATCCCGCAGCGCTCTCCCTTCCAGCCCCTGGCCTCTCCCCCTTCCTCCGCTCCCAGCGCTTCCCACCCGTGCGGCTCTGCCGGGTGTGGGAGCCCCCCGCGCCTCGCCCGCTCCCCGGCTGAGGTCCCAGAGCAGGGGAAAGGACTGGCGGGGAAAAAAGACCCCGGGGGCTCATTTGGAGGTGAAGGCTGGATATTCTCTGCTATTATCACCAGCATCTGCCCCTTCTGAGCGGGGAGCCCTCCCCCAGCCCTCACCAGCGGCCACGCTCGGCTTTGTTTCCCTGACACGCTGCGCTGGCTGCACAGTCCCCATCTCCCCTTTTCCTCCCTCCACTCCCGAAGCCTGCGTGGCTGCTCCAGGAGGGGAGCTGGAAGCACCGTGGAGCAGGAGAGCTGACAATCAGGGCCGGGAGACAGCGCTGCCGTGCACAATACCCCCCCAATTAGCCATTCATTTCTCCTGCCTCTGAAATGGGGAGCGCAGCCTTTGTGCCGGGAGATAAAACAAGAACGGCTTCAATAGCACTGATTTAAATTAGGTCAGGCTGGCTTTTGTGTGGCAGGGACCACACAATAGCTGTCACACGACGGTGGAGGGGAGCAGGATAAAGGAAAAGAGGCCAAGCAAGTGGCACAGATGCTGGGAGTTGGTGGGTGCTGGGGGATAGTGCAGGGGCTGGCACTCACCGAGGACATGATGCTGAGGCATAAAAGGGGCAGCACGGTCAGCAGGGGACAGAGAGGTCACACACTGCCTGGGCAGGAACTCTGCCACACCACAGCCATGTGCCCCTAGGAATTTGGTCTTTAACCATAACTGGTTATGAGACAAAGGGCTGACAAGCTTTGGACCCCTCAGGACAAGAAGGATATTGAGAGGCTGGAGTGTGTCCAGGGAAGGGAACAGAGCTGGGAAGGTCTGGAGCACCAGGAGCAGCTGAGGGAGCTGAGCTGCTGGAGAAAAGGAGGCTCAGGGGGGACCTTCCTGATTGTTGGGGTGTCCTGTGCCGCTGGAGTTGGACTGATGATCCTTGGGGGACCCTTCCAGCTCAGGGTATTCCATGATTCCATGACCTGAGTTGCAATCCTCAGCGTTGCTTGATTTCTTTCCCCACAAAGTTCCCCAAAAGTCTGTGCTTGGCCTGAACACCTGGTGTGCTGTGAAATCCTGCACTGGCTTCTTTAGGGATGGGTGTGTTTGGGAAATATCAGCAACTCCCTCAAAATGGTCTCTTAACTCAGGTTCTCAAAGCCATTGGGGTGTCTGCCTTCAGAGAGAGGTTCTGGGGAGAGTTTTCCAGGAAGATGTGAGCACTGGAGCTTCATCCCAGTTCTCCCATTTTCATTAATATTCTTATTGTTGTTTTTGCAGTGGCAATGCAGATGTTCATGTTTATCTGGCCATGCGAGGACACAAGAGCAGCGTGCTCAGAGCTATCAGCAAGAGCCTGATCTTTCCAGCAAGCTGTTGTCATGGTCTAAATGAATTTATCCAGGTAAATCCATATGCAAAGGAAGGGCAGGTAAGTTTAAAAATAAGAGTCCAGCCCTTCAAGTCTCCCAGGAATAAATGAATGGTCTTTTGTGCCCCAGACTGGACTTTTATAAGTGCCACTTTGCTAAAGTTGGGCCAAAAATCAGTGATGGAAATTGTGGGTGTGGAAAAGTGGAAAGACATAATCAGCCACTTAATTCAGTCTTTTTGGAAGGACAGCTTGATATTCTTTTGCACTTTCAACAAAAAAAAGCTGTAAGCAAAAAACTGTACTTAAGAAAAATGTTCATTGTATTACAAAGTCATAATTTGCATGCTAAAACTGCAAGTGTTATCATTTCTACTACTGATAGTAAAAAAGTAGGTGAGCTGAAGCCCTGAGTGTGCCAGCCAGTGCCAAAAGGAGGAAACTAGGTTAAGCTGAAGTATCAGTTGTTCCTATTCCCCTTCATTTGTTTGTTCACACATGAATAATTTTTTTTTTTTTAAATACAAGACATCTTAGAGCTACTCTGGGCCATCAGCTCCAATGGCCTACATAATTCCCAGGCTGATTTAAACACCCTGCTTCCCATGGGCACACACAGGCAGCAGAACAGTCGGTGGCCACCAGCTGATATTGGAAAGACAGGCACTAAAAATAAGTTGTCCTTTTTTACCAGTAAGTGTAATTAAGCAGTGAAATAGTGCCTGTTGTAGGGAGGTGGCCCCGAGGCACAGAGCCAAAACAAGACGTTGCTAAAAGGTATGTTCCCTTCAGCAGATGGTCAGAGCTCTGATGCAAGAAGCAGCCAGTGAAATTACCCACCCAGTTCCTGTAGGAAGCCTGTCTGGAGCAGCCATAATAGCCCTAATTTCTCTCAGAGTACAAATATATGGTTGCTAGTTTTCACTGCTTTACAGCTCTACTATTGGGTGTATTTTTAGCCATTTAGTTGTGAGAACACAGCGAAAACAGCAACAGCCCACTTTGGTTTGCATTGTGATTTACCTTCTAAAGCTCACGCTGCAGCGGAGACTGGAGGTGCCCAGGTACCAAAAGCACTTTAACTGTGGTAGCACCAAAGTGTGTTGTGTGTCATGGGAGGGTCAGGTGGAATATTGGGAAAAGGTTCTTCCCCCAGAGGATGTGGGCACTGCCCAGGCTCCCCAGGGAATGGGCACAGCCCCGAGGCTGCCAGAGCTCCAGGAGCCTTTGGACAGTACTCTCTGTCCTTGGGGTGACCTGAGGCAGAAGAGGCAGGAGCCCAGCTCTTGTTGGCAGCTTAGGGCTGTGATCGTTGTGGGTTCCAAACAAGAAGACATAAAAGTTGTATCTGATCAGGTTATTAGTGCACACATCCATATATATAAATAAATCAGTGACACAATTACTTGTATACAGGTAGAGATCGTTGTTCTCCAGCAAATGGCATCATCTAGGGTGCTCCTGAGTTGTGACTGTGCAAATCCCAGGATTCCTGAGATGGCCTCTATAGCCTGAAATGCTCGTTGGAGTCCTTCAGCTCTCCAACAACCCAAAATCCACTGCAGAAAATAATATGTTCTGCAAAAGATTGGTTCATTCCCTGAATATTTATTTGCTGGCTTGGGCTGGGGTATTTTTCTATTCTTATTATTACTATTATTTGTTTTGTTTATTTCTTTTCCTTTTATCAGCTCCAGCTGAGACAGGGAAGGGTGGGAGGAGGGTTTTGCTCCTCTGGAGATAACAGGAGGCTGTGCCTGTGCAGCCATGGTGACAAGATCCAGGGCTCTTTCTGGCTTCCAAGCAATTTGCTCCCAACCCCTGGCTCCCAAGTAAAAGTGGGGCAGAGAAAGAAAGGAGCTTTTGTTTCTCAAGTGCTTCAGCTGTTACTTCTAATTAAGCCAAGAGCTCCAGTGCCTTTGCACTCCCCAGCCGAAGAAGGATGGAGTTGGGGCAAGAGGAGAGCCAAGAGGCTGTGGCAGCTCTCCTCTTTGCAGCTGCAGCCTGGCTGGGTGACCTGTGCCATCCCAGTGCCTCAGATTCCCTGGCTGCAGGGGGCAAGAAATGAGAGAGCCCGAGCCCAGCACGAGGCCAGATGGAAACGACCCCCCTGCTGTTCAAGGTGTTATTATGCTTTAGTGCAGTATGTTCCCAGCTCCCCAGACATGCTGACTGTCAGCAAATTGCTCTTTCCTTTTCCAGCTCTCCCTGGATGCCATCCCATCCCCTTCTCTCTGAGATGCCAGCCCCTGCCCTGAGGTCTAACAGCATTTCTCCAACCTCCCCAGTGGGCCTCTTTTTGAGCCCTGCTGGCATCACTGGGATGTGCTGCAGGAGCCAGGTGAAGTGACAGCAGCCAGGGCTTGGGCAGGTGGCCTTGGCACAGCCAGGTGGGGTCTGGGACAAGGAGAGAGGCAGAGGGCAGAGCTGTGGCAGCTGTGAACCACACAGGCCCTGCCCAGCTCTGCAGCAGAGAACACAGCCTGTTCCACAGCACTGCACGAACTTGGGAAGGACTGCCAAGAGGAAAAGAGGGTGGAGACGTGGAGAGAGAGAGAGAGAAAAAAGAATGTAGGGAATAGGAACGCTCAGGAATCCAACAGCCCACAGAGTCAAGGTCCAAGCCCTGGCTCAGCTCTGGAAGTTGCCCACCAGGGCCTGAAGGAGCCCTGCAGGTCACGGCTGCTCCCCTGTGCCTCTGTGCCCACTGAACTCTGCTGGATCTCTTCAGCCCAGGATCTCAGGGAGAAGTTTAGGGTTTCACTCGGAAACAGATGGTCTCCCTCTTGGGCCCCATCTGCCAGGCAGCGCTGGAGCAGTTGGTCTCTGCAGAGCAGAATCTTGTTTACTTTCCCCTCCCATCCCCGAGGTGATCGCGGGGTAACCCAGGCCTGCTGTTTCAGGCCAGATTTCCAGGAACAGCCAGGAACTCCGAGGTGCAGGAGTGCAACCCAAGGGCCAGAGAGGGCACATGGCATCAGCCAGCCCCAGTCTCTGTCGCTGTTCAGCGTTGGAGAGATGGAGCAGCGCCTGGCAGCTGCCCCTTTTCTCCCCTCAGGACACAGAGTCTCCATCCACCAGAGATGCAGGGTAGAGTCTCCTGCCAGCATTGAGCACACACAAAAATAACAGGTGAGACCAGCTCTCCTTGAGCAGCACCAGCCAAGATTGCTGCAGCACTCTTAATGAGAGAACTTTACTTCTTCTCTGTGTTCTGCTGCTGCAGCTCTGTGTCAAGGACTGGAGGATATCATCCCTCCGTGCACCAGCCCGTGTTTTCCAGAGACCTCGGCCCCAGCAGCCAGAGCAGCGAGGTCCTGCTCTCTCGGGTTGCCAGGTTGGGCAGTCAGTGCTCTAATGGTGCTCGCTGAGCAGAGGGCATGGAGCAGCGCTCCGTCCCTCCCCCGAGGGTTCCCATCGCAGCGCCTCCAGCCGGGATGCTGCCGCCGGCAGCTCCGCGCTAATCAGCCCCGAGGCAGGAACTGGAAACTTTCTGCTCGCAGCCACTTAGTTTCATTAGAGGCATCACGAGAGAAAACGGGGCCTCAGGTGGGGCAGGGAGATGCAGGAGGTGGGGACAGGGCTTTGCAGCCTGTTTGTCGTGGCTCTTGGCATGTCAGCTTCAGCTGGAGAGGAAAGAGGGGCAGAGGCAGCCTGGAGCTGGGGCCTGTCACCCACACTGTCAGAGCTCTGGGGCTGTGCAGCAGGGTAAAGTGATTGTTGCAGCATGTATTTATTATCCTTATCACTGCAAGGAGTTTTTCCCCATGTCTAGCCTAAATCTTCCTTCTTCAACACAAACATGGTACTGCTCAGAGGTGGAATATTAAGGGCTGGAGTTGCTGCCTAATCATGTATTGATTTCAGTGGAGCTGAGCTCGATTAGAGGAGTCTGCCTGGCCTTGCTCCATCCCCCTCGTGCCCCAGGAGAATGTTTTGTGTGAGACTAAATGCCTCTGTAAGTGCCTCTCAGCTCCCTGCTCATTGAGAGCTGTTCTGCACAGACACATTGGAACAGGGAGGGCGCAGGATCCTGGAATCACATTTCCTTTTGGCAAGAGGGATTTTGTCTACTTCAGTCTCCCTGGGCAGTGTGAATGGTGGGGCTTCAGTTCTCCTGAGCAGGACTAAGAGCCCAGCTGGGCAGGAATTCTGCCACCACCAGCAGCCCTCTACCCCTTGCCTTCCTCCCATTTCACTCATGTCCTCATGCAAAAGCAGAAATAAACTCAACTGCTCACTGTCCTCTAAATCTGATTTCCCTGCTTACATTTTTCACTAAGCCAGCTCAAATAAAGCAACACATTGAGGAATTGGACTTGATGATCCATGTGGGGCCCTTCCAACTCAGGATATTCTACATTCTGTGCACTCTGATGACTTTGGGAGAGCTTTGTGACAGGGACAGAGCTGAAAGGATGAGTAAGATAGGAAAAAGTGACCAGAAGAACAGAGCTGAGATTCCTGAAGTCTCATTCATGAAAAAGTATTGCCCCTTGCTCCTGGTTTGTGCCTCATTTGTGAACACAGGTGTTCTCTTACTCCCACGTGGATGAGCAGTTGTTTTCATGTGAGCTCCTGTCCATCTTCCAGGTAAAGGGTTCGTTTGTTAGCCTTGGAGATTGCAGCAGCAGTAATCCTGTTTGGAGACACCCACGCAGTTCTGCAGGAGCTCTGCCCTGGGATGGAGAGGAGCTGGGTCAGGGACTGCAGCAGCCAGGAGATTGAGCAGCTTGGCTCCTCAGCACAGAGCAGGAGCAGGCTCGGGAGAGAAAGGCCGGGCCCTTACAGGGCTCTTGTCCCTGATGGAACAGATGTGGCAGCTGCTTTGTGCCACAACCGCTGCGTGTTTGCCGAGCGGCCAAAGGACTCCCCGGGCTGTGCCTCGGGCTACCACATGGGGCCTTTCATTTTCCTCAAGGGCTCTCAGGGAAGAGCTCATTGTACCTGCTTGGAATTAATTCTGCCAGTCCCCAGCCTGCTCATGGACTCCCCGTGCTGGAGTTCAAGACATGCCTTTAATTTTTTTCCTTCTGTCTGGGACAATTGATATCCTGGATTGGAGCTGCATCGACAGCCAGAATCTGATCCTAGTGAAGACCACACAGACCTGACTTGGAGCCTCCAGGAACTGGATTTTCCAAATCTCTCTGCAGCAGCTGCTGGCTGGCAGCTTTGTCCCATTCCCTGGTTGCACAGCCCTTGTTCATCCAAGCCCAAGGATCCCCCTTTGTGCCCCATCAGCTGGAAGTGCTGCTCTGTTTGGGGCTACCTCAGAACTGCTGGCACAACAGAGCTGTTTTGGTTCTGGCTGAGCACTCGGCATCTGAGCTCTTGTGTGGTTGGAGCCCGTTTTTTTGCAAGAATGAAAACAGTGGATTAATGAGCTGCTTGTGGCTAATGTGCAGGGTTTCTCAGAACTGCTGCTATTAGAGCCCAGCGTCATGTAGGAGGTAAATGGCAGCACACGGTGAATAAAGCAGTGATATAATAGGTTTAAGTAGTCCATTTCCCTTTGGAGTGTTACTGATAACAGGCCCAAATGCATACAAGACCATTCCCTTAATGAATAAGACTGCTCTCTAGCAGAGCATGCGCTGCAGCGCCTCACAAGGGGTTTTTTTTTCATCATTTTCATCCAAAACAAAGCTTGGGTGTTGGAGTTGGAGTGGAGTGCAGGCAGGACTATAAACATGCTCTGACTACTCCACAGGAGACACGTCCTTATCCCAGTGTGCTGGCCCTGGCTGTAACCAGAGGAGGACACTCAGGACAGGTCACAAGGTGTGTAAAGAACAAGGCTTCTCCCACCCGTGGTTTTGTAGCTTCCAGCAATCTGTGGGGTCTGCTTGGACCTTGCATCCAAATGATTAAGTGTAATCATCACTGATAGACCAAACCTCCGTAATCTTGTCTAAAACCTTTTGAACCTATTTATATTTTCAGGCTACAAGATATCCTGTGGCAAATGAGCTCCAAAATTTAATTATGTGCTGTGTGAAAAAGCAATTCTTTTTGTTTGTTTTAAACTGGCCTGGTAATTTCACTGGGGCACTGACTCTTTGTGTTGTGAGAAACAGCGTCTAAAATACCTGAGGGAAGTAGAATCCCAAATTTTATTGGAAGGGCATGTGATTATGACTTCTATGTGTTAAAAGCACTTCTGAAAATGGAGCACAGGTTCTACTTTTAATGCTTATGAAAATATTTCCTCCAGTGCTCTTGTTTGCTCTTCAGCTTGTTTTTATTTATTTAATTTTTTCCCTTAACCTCTCTTCACAAGCTGCCCTACTCCCTGACAGATCCAGCTCTCAACCTCCTTGTTTACTCTGTTTGCACGGGCTTTATTTTGTACAATATTCTCCCTCTAAGTGCTGCGGCAGCCGGGAGTCCCTTGCGGGAGCTGCGAGCACAAACCCCACCAAGGACAGGCACACGCTTCGGAGCGACCTCTTCCTCCTCATTATGTTGGTGATGGTCTCGATGTCAGCGGTTCAAGGGGCACGCGGGGTTCAATTCAGCGCCGAGATAAAGGCAGGAGAGAATCCCCACTCCCCCGAGGCGCAGCGACTGCGCCGCTCCTTGATTGTGCCTTTGGCAGACACCTCATTAAAAGTGGGCTGTTCCACACAAACATGCCCTTGTCCTTTCGCAGCCGTAATCTGAGCGTGGAGGGAGAGCTCAGCCCCACATCGGCGTGTCTGAGGCTGTGCAGACCTTGACTCTAACGAGCTGCTGTTCATTTGTAGCCTTCTCTGCCCTTCCTGGAGCTGTACTTTCCTGGCGCATCCTTGACTTACACTGTCTCACCGGCAGTTTGGATCGTGTCTCCAGCTAATAGAATGATAATTAATGCTGCCCAAACCAAACCTAGGACACTTCTCTTGCAAATCCTTTGGTCTTAGTCCAAGTAACATTTCTCCTCAGTCGGATACACCTCCTGCATGAAAGGTTCCCGTGTAAAACTAACAGGTAGAGCAGCCAGACTCTGAATCTTGCCCTTCCCATCATGTAAATGGCTCAGTGGAAAGCGTCCCTGCCCATGGCAGGGGATAGAACTGGGTGATCTTAAAGGTCCCTTCCAGCCCAAACCCTTCTGTGATCCTGTCCTGCAGCCTCCTCCTGCTGTGCTCAGAGCTGTGGTTCTGAGAACTCTGCACTGCCGAGAGCTTTGCAGAGACTGCCCTGCCTCAGTTTCCCTTTGCACTGGCACATTTGGCAGTACCGAGTTAAGAGCTGGACTCGCTGATATCAGAGTCTTTTCCAGCTTAAACTCGCGCGTGTTTCTGTGGTCTGTGTGCGAGCAGGCGGGGATTGCCCGGGCTGTGCGGTGCCAGAGCTGCTGCCGCAGGTAGCGCCGGGCGGGAGGGGCTGTGCGGGGAGGTGCGAGGAGCTCTGTGCGGGGCGGCTGCCACGCCTGCGGGGGCAGAACCGCAGCTGCATGTGCGGGGAAAGGCGTCTGGGGGAGCGGCAGCAGCTTGGTCTGCGTGGGAGCTCTGAGCCAGCCTGCACAGCATCCAGGCAGGCTGGATCCGCGCTGCAAAGCTTCCATCGAGGCCTCTGTGACCGTAAGAGACTTTTTAAACACACCTCAGGAAAGGGGTCTCAAACGTGTCCTCGAACAGAACTCCCGGGGGGGGGTCTCTGCCCTGGAGCTGCTCGGTTTGTGATGTGGTTTTGCTGGGATTTGTGCGGTGGCCGAAGGCTGAGCCAAGGGCAGCTCACGGCTCGGGCACCGAGCACTCCCGCGGGGCTCTGCCCGAGCCGCTCCGCCAGGAGCAGCACCGAGTTCCACGCCAGTGTTTTCTGTTTCGGGTGTCCCTCCGCACATCTTTGCTCCCGTCCTCTGTCCGGCTGGCGCCAGGCCCTCGGGACCGAGCCGCGGCTCTGCCGCTCTTGTTGAGGAGCATCGGCAGGAGAGGGAGCGGTTCCCTTGGAAACCTCTGGATGCCCAGCAACAAGTGCTGACAGCTGCCATGTGACCAGGTGCATTAATCAGAAATGTTGTATGAATCAGGTCAGATAGGGCCAAAGTCCAGCACGCTCCCCCTCTGCTCCACTGCTAATTACTGAGCCGCGAGGGCTGCTCCCAGTACAGGGTGGAAAACAACTCAAAATAATTAAATCAAACAGTGACCTTTCTTGTAGTGGATTCTAAGTTCATCTCAGACTTTCTCCATGAAAAAAATCTGTCCAATTTCCTCTTCCACTGAAACAAATCTTGAATGCAAATGAGTGAGGCACAGGGGTCTCCCAAGGTGGAAAACCAGGGAGAATGAATGTGCCATGGACAGAGAATTCCCAGCTCTCTACTCAAAATAAGCCAAACATTTCAAATGAATCTTTTGAATAAGTAGGTCAGGCTAGAGGCACTTTGGGCTGGACAGGTACAGCTTATGTTCATCACTTGGATCCCTTTGAAAATTGTATTTCTGAAGCCTCAACTGAATTTGCTGGCCAGCATCACCAGTTAGAATGCAGAGAAAGGACTTGAGTCCAAAGTCCTACCCAACAGCCCTGAAAGAAGAGGCTGCAGCTCTCAGGAAATCAGGCAGTGCCTGTGCACATCTCATCCCTTGTGAACTGCTGCAAAATGGCTGTTCTTTGTAGATATAGAGAGCTGGAGCCCCTCTGCTCTGGAGCCAGGCTGGGAGAACTGGGGGTGTTCCCTTTCTCTGTGTTTCCTTTCTAGTAGGATCTTCTAAGGGAATCAGGTGTCCAAGGACTCGGGCACCCCTCAGCATTTTCTGTAAGATTTGTTTACAGCTTCATCTCTCATTCTTGTCATATTTCCCCCAAATCTTTGCTTTGCCTGGACAAAGTGAGAGCAGTGGCTTCCAGATTTGTCTCCTGCAGGAAAATCTCTCGCAGACGCACATCCAAGGTCAGGCACCATCCAGGCTGTAACGTCTTCTCTCACCCCAACACCAATCTACGTTCTTTGTGTGGTGACTAATTCATGGCAAGGCCATCGGGTCCTGCCAGGCTCATGCCCTGCTGCAGGCTTTGAGCCTCCCAGGCTGTTCACTGATTTGTGTCACACACAGGTACAGCCTGCCCCCAAACAGCGTTTATCTCAGGCAAAACAATGCTGTCGCTGTGGCTGGGCAGGGCCTGGGCTGGCGTAAGCCAGGGAAGGGATTTGGCCCATTATCCATGGTAGTGGGGGAAAACAAACAAACAAAAAGAGTTGGAAACAGAGCACCTGGCTTTATTGTAATTGCTCTGTAATTTGAATAGCATCCAGTGCCACTTGAAAATGGGCTCTTTCATGTCATCTGCTCACTCGTACAGGTCTTAAGAGCCCCAGATTTACCCGCAGGGATCCATTCGTAGCAGAGATTTCCTAAATCAGACCTGAATATGGGTCTCAAGTATTACCCAGACCAAGCCTTCAACTCTGGACCATTTTGATTTCTATCTAATTAATGTTGCCACCAGTTATTATTTTTCCTTTGATGTCATGTGGTAACACATCCCATGCACAGGATGTACCACTAGACAAAGCTGTACTCAACAGCCTGAGCATCTGGGGTGACTTGAGGCAGTCTTGAAAAATTGGTGTTTGCAACCTGTGTATTTTGTGTCTTAGAAGTGCAGGTCAAACCCATCCCTGCTGACACCCCCAGTCAAACCCGGGAACGTGAGTGTTTCTGGAGGTGAGGGTGAGGAAATAAATTTGTTCTCAGTGCTGAATGCTGTGCTCTTTGGCACACTTGAGGGAATAGCTGTCTGACCTCCTTGCTCCGCAAACAGGAGAGGTGCAAACGGATTCCAGGTACTCAGGTCTGGGCTGTCTTTCAGTTTGGTGTGTCTGGGAAGAAATGGAGGGTTGGGGTTTGTGCCAGCCCCGAACACAGGATGATAAGGGCTGAAGCTTGTCTTGTCCATTGGAGTGGGGAACCAGAGTGTACAAGCCCCCAGGCCGAGGGACAGCAGCAGGATGGAGAGGACACGCTGGTGGCGTTTGTTCCAGGGGATCCAGAGCGAGTGACCCCCACAAAGCAAAGCTCCGGTGCTGATGCTGGAGCCAGCTGGGCTGTCCCGGCGAGCTGTCCCCGCTGTTCCCCGTCCCCGGGAGAGCTCGGGGCGCGCTCCGCCGGCGCTGCCCGGTTTCCAGGGCTCGCTGCTTTCCGGCCGGACCTGTTGCCGTGTCCCCGCTGCCGAGGCTGCCGAGACTCTTACACTGAAGCGGGCGGTCCCATGATGTAATGCTGCCGCAGCTGCCCGGAGCGGCCGCCGCCGTTGGCCGAGGCGCGGAGTCCCCGCCCGGGCGCTCCGCCCGCCGCCCCCCCGGCGGGCCATAAAAGCCCCGAGGCAGAGGCAGGGCAGCTTCCCCGGCCCTTCCGCCGCTCAGGTGACCCAGGGACAGGTGAGCCCCGCAGGTGCGGAGGCGGCTCGGGGCTCCCCGGCCACCTGTGGAGCCGGTCCCGCCTCTGTCCCGCGGGGACCCGGCGGGAGCGGGGAGCGCTCGGGGGCACGGGCCGCTCTCCCCCGGCCCTGGGGCAGCGGGGCCGGGGCGATCCCGGGCAGATCCCGAGCGGATCCCGGCGGCGGGGCAGCGATCAGCACCAC
>WBND01001681.1:8283-56420 GCA_013398595.1 Tychaedon coryphoeus
CCTGGGGTTGGGCAGACAGAGTGACAGGGGTTAGGTGGAACACATCACCTATCCAAGGGTCCCAAAGATGTCTCCTTGCTGCTGTCCATCTGGTCTCAGTGGTGACGGTCCCCTGCTGCTACTGCCACACAGCCACTTGCCAAAGAGTATAAATCCAGAGAATTAATTATATACACTTTGGGCCACGTGGGAATGCCCACGTGCCTTCCTTGTAGGGGCCGGTTTGACACTGTCCCTTGCAATACTGAGGCTCTGCTGCATCATGCTGCAGTGTTCTGGTGCTGTCTGGGGACCGCTATGGGAGGGCTTTGATGGGCCATAACACCCCCTCTGCTGTCCTTCACGTAGATGTGGCCTTTTTCCCGGGTGCATCTCAGCTGGGCTTCTCTACACAGTGGAGGATGCACGCGCACTGCACCTCTAGCCAGAGGTTTTTCCAACATACCCAAAGCCTTTTCCCCTCCAACCTACGGTGCGAAGGTCTGTTTGAGACTTACAGCTGATAGCGCTGGCACTGTTGGCACCCTGAAGGTGTTAATCTTGTGGTCTGTGAATGCCCCCAGCCCTGAGTTGTTACTTTATCTTATCTTCATCAGTGAGCGGTGTAGGCCTTAAGTCAGGAGGCCTCCTCAGGGTGTGGTGGTCTTCTCTGTAGCTTTTGTAATACAGTTTTGCTATAATAGGCAAAAGTCCTTCATGAAAATGTTAACTCATAAATCATAATATATCAGTCTCTGACAGGGATTTGTGGGAATGGGATGGGATCCACAGGGCTGTGATGAGTATCCATGGGGCAAGGATAGGATCTGTGGGGCTGGGATGGAAATTCATGGGGCTTGAACAAGGATAGAGAACACTAAGTGGGACCAGCACCTACAGTGAGGGATTCTCAGAATGCTGCCAGGCAGATCCATGCTGCTTTCCCGACCTGACTGGGGTGTTACCAGGACACCAAATCTGATGAGGATGATGATGTAGGCAGCAATGACAGACACAGTGACTCAACACCACCTTGAGATTCCATCCGGGTTCTGGCTCTGGGAAGCACAGGATGGTGAGGAGGGGGAGGAGAAGCCCTATCCCAGTGCTCCAAAGTTCCGAATTCCTCGCTCAAATTCCCACTTCCCACATTCCACCTTCCCAGCTTCACTCCAGGAAAAGCAGGGAGTTGGGAAGTGGGGGAACATGGGGACTTAGGAGGTCTGGGGGTCCCAGAGCCAAGAAAAGGGGAGGCAGGGTGTGGGGAGAGGTTGAATGGTCGGGAAAGAGGGTGCCGGGGGGGGTTGGTGCAGGATAAGGGGGTGCACGGTGTACACGTTGTTCAGGGAGACAGTTTCAAGGAGTACAGGGTCTTGAAGAGGGAATTCCAGGGTATTCTTATGCACAGGAAAGGCTGTCCAGTAGTCCCCAGTTTCAAGGAAAGGGGAGTCATGGGGTGGGGAGATCTGGTATAGCCAGGAATGGATGAACCTGGGGGTCCTCCATGTGAAAGAACAGGGGGCCTGGAGGCTGGGAAAGGAGGGAACAAGGATCCAGATCCAAGAGTCAAGGAAAAGGGGAAGGCTGGGGACAGGTGACGATGGGATGGCCAGGAAAGGGAGTGCAGTGGAGGATAGGGGGTGCAGGATAAGGGGTCCTGGTAACATATAAGGGGATTCAGGGGGTCCCGGTGTGGAGCAGATGGTGCAGGGGGTGTCAGTACGGGGGTTGGGGGTGAAAGGGGGTGGGTCCCAGTGCATAGGAATGAAGATTCAGAGAATTCCCAAGGTCAAAGAAGTAGGGTGCACAGGGATTGGGAGAAGTAGGATAGGAGGTTCAAGGGGTCCCCAGCATTGAGCAAAAGTGAGTCATGGGTTAGGGAGAGCCAGGACAGATGGGGAGAGGGGCTTAGGGAGTTCCCAGTGTTAAGGAAAGGAGAAAGGCGGGAATGGGGGAACAGGGGGTCCCAGGACAAAGGAAAAGGAGGATCTGGAGGCTGGAGAGGCGGCCTGGCCAGGAAAGGGGGTTCAGGGTCGTTCTGTGCCAGGAATGGTGGATCAGGCAGTCCTGTTTCTCTTGAATTGCTGTTCAGAGTTCCTGGTGCTGGGAACTGCAGTTCAGGGAGGTCCCAGGGTAAGGAAAGGCTAGGATAAGGGTGGGGAGAGCCTTAGGATTCAGGGCATGGCTGGTGTTGAGGAAAGAGGGTTTGGGGACTGGGAGAAGCAGGAATGGGTTTGGGGACTTGGGAAAGGCCAGAATGGGCACGGGGTGTTAGGTTCACAGGAAAGGGAAAGGCTGGGGACTGGGAGAGGTGGTGATGTCCTCACAGCCACCCCCAGGGCCATCACTTGGGTCATGTTGCCACAACCACCCCCGTGGTCATTGCTTGGATCATGTCCCCACAACCACCCCCAGGACCATCACTTGAGTAATGCCCTCACGGCCACCCCTGGGGCCATCGCTTGTGTAATGTCCTCACAGCCACCCCCAGGGCCATCGCTTGTGTAATGTCCTCACAGCCACCCCCAGGGCCATCGCTTGTGTAATGTCCTCACAGCCACCCCTGGGGCCATCGCTTGAGTAATGCCCTCACAGCCACCCCTGGGGCCATCACTTGAGTAATGCCCTCACAGCCACCCCTGGGGCCATCACTTGGGTAATGTCCTCACAGCCACCCCCAGGGCCATCGCTTGTGTCATTTCCCCATGGCCACATCAGTTGAGATCAGATGTACTGAACACTAGCCAGTAGTGGTGATCTGATAACACCTCGGTGAGGAGGAAGGACCTGTCACCCACTCACACAACGGCCATGGGGATTGTGACACCCAAATCACCCAAAATAGCAGGTTTGCACTCCACAGCCCCTCACTCTTCTCTGAAGACATCTCCAGGACATCGCTGCAGGTTGTCATGGCCGTCTACAAGGTGACAGTGACAACAGGTGACATGGTGGAAGCTGGGACCAACAACTCCATCTCCATCACGTTGGTGGGCAGCTACGGCGAGAGCCGCCGGACCACGGTCTCCTTCTTGTTCCTGCCAGGGAAGGTGGGGATGGGGATAGGGACACAAGGGATGGTAGAACTGCCCTTGGGACATGAGGTGTGGCACAGGGTGCCCCAGGGATGTGAGGGGCTGCATGGACTGTCCTGGGGATACAAGGGGATGGTGGGAAAGGATTTGAGGGAGATAAAGGAAAGGGGTTCCAGGGTCTGGAAGAAAAAAATTTTGAGAGAATGGTGGGTAGTGGTCCTGGGGGATTTGAAGGAATGGTGTTCTGGAAGGATGGAGGAAAATGACTTTGAGGGGATGGTGGAAGATAAGGATCCTGGAGGCAATGAAATCAAGTGGGGATACTTTGAGTCCCTTCTCGTCCCTGGTGCCATCACAGGGTATCTGTCCATCCCCCCAGAAGCCATTTCTTCCTTTCCAGGAGAGGAGCCTGTCTGTGCACTGTGAGCAGGACTTGGGCCCCATTGTCCTCATCCGCTTGCATAAGTGGCGGCTCTTCCTGGAGGACGCCTGGTTCTGCAAGGATGTCCGTGTGACAGACCCGAATGGCACCCTGTATCGCTTCCCCTGCTACCAGTGGCTGGAAGGGGTCACCACGGTGGAGGTGCGGGAAGGCTCAGGTAGGACCCACCCTGCCCCATCCTCTTCTGATGGCCAGAGGTCCGACTTCTGACACCTTCTTTCTTTCTAGGGAAGAAGCTGGTGGATGACAAGCTGCAGATCCTCAAGGAACATCGTAGTCAGGAGCTGGCAGCACGGCAGGAAGCTTACCGGTGACAGCAGGGACATGGGGATAAGGCCTGCTTTGGCCAGGTGGACTGGTCTGCAGTGATGCTGATGTCTGCTCCTGTTTCCCCCTCACTTAGGTGGAAGAACTTCGCCCAGGGCTGGCCCCGTTGCCTGAATGTGGACTCCATCTCTGAGCTGGACTCCAACATCCAATTCTCCCGCATCAGGGCCAACAACTTCACTGGTTTCCTCATCTTCCAGTAAGCAGTGCCCTGAGGCCATGGAGGACCTGGGTGATGGCAGGGAAAGGGGCCAGAGAAGGCAAGTGGTGTGCTGAGGCTCCCCCTCTACCCTGTAGAGGGGCCTCTCACTTTCTGTCAGGGTTCCTACTGAGACGCACCTCCTGGAACAGCCTGGATGAGATGCGCACCGTCTTCTCCCGGACACAGGGCAGGGACATTGGTGGGTGCCTTATGCTTTGTTCCCTGCCCTTCCACCTGCATCACTCAGGGCTTCACAAGATGTGCCTGGAGAGTGGGTAAGCGGGTGCTGATGTCTGACCATCCCCTTAGTCCCTGAGTACGTGGCCAAGCACTGGCAAGAAGATGACTTCTTCGGTTGCCAGTTCCTCAATGGCAACAACCCCATCATCATCCATCGCTGCACCACGCTGCCGCTCAATTTCCCGGTGACACCAGAGATGGTTGCTGGCTCACTGGGAGGTGGCACTGACCTGGGCAAGGAGCTGCAAGAAGGTCGGATTTTCATTGTGGACTACAAGGTGCTGGAGGACATCCCAACCGACACCATTTATGGGCGCCAGCAGTACATAGCGGCCCCGCTCTGCCTGCTTCATCAGGGCATCGATGGGCTCCTGCGCCCCATCGCCATCCAGGTAGGGATGTCCCACCCTAAACCCTGCTATCAGGAGGGTGGCAATGTTCCTAGACGATGAGGTGGTGTCCCACAGCTCAGCCAAACACCAGGACCCTGCAGCCCCATCTTCCTGCCAAGTGATGATGAGTGGGACTGGCTGTTGGCCAAGACCTGGGTGCGCAACGCCGACTTCTACAGCCACCAGCTCCTCACCCACCTGCTGAGGACCCACCTGTTTGGGGAGGTCTTTGCCATCGCCACCCTGCGCCACCTGCCCACCTGTCACCCCCTCTTCAAGGTAAGGTCTGCCCTCAGGGCCACCCACTGCTCCCTGCCCCCAGATCTGAGGGCAGTTATGGCCCACCTGACAGCCCCCCCAGCTCCACGAAGGGGTGCCTGGTCATCTGCCAGGTGTTTGTTCCCCCCTCAGCTCCTCATGCCCCACTTTCACTTCACACTGCACATCAACACCTTGGCCCGCACTGTACTCATCAACCGGGGTGGCCTCATCGACAAGGTGAGCCCTGGGGCCTGAAAGCACTGGGCTCTGCTGGGGCACTGGGGCCTGCTGGGAGCACTGAGGGGCACTGAATGCTCTGGGGTATTGAGAGGCACGGGGCTGTACTGGGGACACAGGGGGTCTACTGGAGTCCACTGGGACGCTGGAGGGCACTGGAGTCTTGGCACTGCTGGGATCTACTGGGGGCACTGGAGGTACTGGATTCTGCTGGGGGCACTGAGGTCTCCTGGGAGCCTTGGGGTCTACTGGAAACACTGGGAGGTACTGGGGTGCTACTGGGACCAATGTGGAATACTGGTGTTTACTGGGAACACTGGTGTGCTGGAATTGCTGGGGAGCACTGTAGTGTACTGGAGGAACTAGGGGGCACTGGGAAGCATGAGAGACCTGGGAGGCACTAGAGAACATGGGGTGGAGGACACTGGAGAACATTGGGGTGGTATATGGGAGTACAGGGGGCACTGGGTGTGTACATGGAGGACTCGCAGCCTGGGAGCAGTGCAGGATACTGGGGAGCACCGGGGGACACTGAAGCCTGGCATGTCCTGCCCTCTCCATCTGTGGGTGGCCCTCCTCCCAGGGATCAGGGGTCACCTATGAGGGGCTGCTGCTGGTGGTGCAGCGAGGCCTGGAGCAGGTGACCTATACGTCCCTGTGCCTCCCCGATGACATCCGTCACCGTGGCATGTCCCATGTCCCCAACTACCACTACCGAGATGATGGGATGAGCCTCTGGGAAGCCATTGAGAGGTGAGACTGGTTTTGGGGGGTGGAAGGTGGTCTTGGCATGCCCCAGGATCTCACAATCACCTCATCCTTACGGCAGCTTTGTCACTGGCGTTGTAACATTCTACTACGGTGGGGATGCAGCGGTGAGCGGGGACATCGAGCTGCAGGCCTGGGTGATGGACATCTTCACCAACGGCTTCCTGGGCAGGACCTCCTCAGGTAGCACACCTGTGGCTGCCACAGGATGTCCCCAGGGGAGGCAGGGGACACGCAGGTCCCTGAGGCTCTTGGCTGTCCCCACTCCCACCCAGGTGTTCCCTCCTCGCTGCAGACAGTGGCGGAGCTCATCAAGTTCCTCACCATGGTGATATTCACCTGCTCGGCGCAGCACGCGGCTGTCAACAATGGGCAGGTAGGACATGGGCCAGGGATCCAAAGGGTATCCCCAGCTGTCCCCCAGCCTCACTGGGGATGTGTCCCACTCCCATTCCTCCGTGCGCAGGAAGAATCTCCCCATCCTGAACCAATGTCTCTGTAACAGACATTGTAACCTCTCTACACGCCAGAAGGATGTCCACATCCATCCTATCTCCATGTTGGAAGGATGCCCTCACCCTACATCCCCATCCAATGGGTCCCTATGCCAGAAGGATGTCCCCATCCATCCCCTCTTCATACTGTAGATGTCCCCATCCACCTCCCTTGCCATGCTGAGATGTTCCCATCTGCCCCCTCTCTGTGCCAAAGAATGTTCCTACCTGTCTCCTCACTGTTTCAGGGGGATGTCCCCACCTGTCCCATTGCTGTTTTGGGGGGATGTTCTCTACAGTGACCTATTGCCCTGCAGTATGATCTGGGGGCCTTTGTCCCCAACGCCCCATCCTCCATGCGCCACCCACCACCCTGCGAGAAGGGCCGGGCCTTCCTCCAGCACTTCCTTGACACCATCCCTGAGGTGGCCACCACTGCCAACATCCTGGTGGCCCTCATTCTCCTCAGCTCCCAGCTCAAGGACCGGGTGAGTCTGGCCCCACAGTCCCTGTGTACCCCCCAAACAGCTCTGTGGGCCTGGGGGACTACAAGTGGTGCTCACAAGGGTGGATGTCACCACCTTTGGTGTCATCAAGCTTGGCGGACGGCCACCCTTGCTCCACACCTACCAAGGTGCCAGAGAAAGCCTGAACGGCACCAAGGGGCTGAAGATGAAGGGTCCACGTCCCTGTCCTCCCCCCCACAGAGGCTCCTGGGACAGTACCCGGAGGAGTGGTTTACAGAGGCAGAACCCTGCCGGCTCATCCAGGCCTTCCAAGGGCGGCTGAAGGAGATCCGGGACCGGATTGAGGAGAGGAACCACCTGGCTGAGCTGAGATACAACTACCTAAACCCGCTGGAGACGGAGAACAGCATCTCCATCTGAGCACAGGAGTTGCACCTGCTCAGCACACTCAGCACCCCCAGCACCCTGCACCTGGGCACATCCAGCACCCTGCACACTCAGAACCCCACATCTGGCCACCCTCAGCACCCACAACCCCAGTATCCAAACACCCATTGCACCCAGCACCTCCAGGACACACAGCATCTGGCACCTGAGCACTCCCAACAGACAGAATCACCAGCATCTGAAAATCCAGTACACCCAGCACTCCCAGCACCCCTTACATGGCCATCCTCAACATCCCGCACTTGAACAACCCCAGCAACCCCATGGCCCCACATCTGGAGATCCTCAGCATCCACTCCCCAGTGGCCTCAGCACCCTCCACTCCATTTTCCTCTCCCCAATAAATTCCAGCTGTCAATCAAACCCTTGCTGCTGGTATGTGTACCCTAAAACCACACGGATCCACACAGCCCCCACTCAAAGTGGGAAGCTGGACTGAGGCAACTGGGAGACATGACAGAGTTCCCAGTGCTCCCAGTGCTTCCTCTCAGTGTTCACAGTGTTCATCACTGGTGCCCAGTGACCTGGTGCCCCCTTGCAGTGATCCCCTTGTTGTGGGCAGAGTGGGAGCTTCAGACTAAAGTTTATTAGGGAAGCTCCTTTTGAGATATAAGGTACAGAAACTACCCCCAACACCCCCAAAACCTACCCAGGATGCCCTGGCTTTATAAACTTCTTCTCAGAAGGGAATGTGGGAGCAGCTGGATCTAATCCAAGTCCAGCTTCCTTGGCCTCCTCACAGGCAAGCTGCTCCAGCCCCACCTTGGAGGGCCTTCACTAAACTTGCTCAGGCTTCCAGACATCTTTTCTGTCTGGAAACCAAATCCAAGGCACAGTAACCTGGATCATCCACATCCATAGTTTCCTGGTCACACAGCCCAGGGTGCTCCTGGCCTTCCTTGCTGCCGGGGCACATGGTTGCCTCCTGCTCAGCTCCCTGTCCACCAAGAGCTTTCCCACAGGGATACTCCCAGCCAGGCAGCTCCAGCTGGTGTCACTGCAGGGGCCAACACCAGCATTTGTCCTTCTGGGATTTCCTGTATTTGAACTGAATATATGCAGGTAACCAAGATGGCCAAATCCATAGCTGAAGTGAAAAGAGTAGATTTATTCTATCACCACTCTAACAAAATGGGGACACATACAATCCTAAGCTTATTCCTTCTTAACGGGGCAAAAAGTACGCATGCCAAGCCTGTTTCCCTGCCATAACATACCACAGGGCCTATCACAGGCACATTGCTTCACAAGGCTGTACTTTTGCAATCTCTGAGCTTCTTATCTCTCTTCCCTCTCACCAGGGGCCTAGGTCTTTGAGAAATGTTTTTTAGGACTATTTTACAACATCCTATTATCTTCTACAGAAATTCCACTTCTCAAAGCAGACAGAAAACAGCCCAAAGCAACCACAATATGTGAAATTTCCCCCAACGAGTATCAGTGTCTTTCAGCAGCAAGGTCATCTTTGAGTTGAAATATTACTTCTTCTTATTTTTTCTTTCTTGCCAAATCTTATGCTTTTAACCCCTCCCTCCCCTCAGTGAGGTTCCTGCCAGTACATGCATTCCTCTTACTTGAAACTCTTCACTGAATGCAGAGATCTTGAGAGACCTTTCCAGTAAAGACTCAAGCAAGGAAACCATTACATCCTTCAACATCAGTATCAGTGTCTGCTGGTATTAAATCCCCCTCCCTGTTCTGAAGCAGCCCTGCACAGCACAAACAATTCACAGAAATTCCTTGTCTGTTGCTCGTCCTGTTATCACCTCCTGTCAGCATCTTCACGATGCCTGTTTGAAACTTGTCCTATGACATCACAGCCCTGCTCCCTTCACATGTCCCCACAGCCCCTGTGCAGGCCCAGCCCAGGATAGGAGCACTGCGGGTGGGAACGGCCCCTGTGCCGTGGTGCCACAGCAGCCCTGGGGCTCTGTGCCCCATGGCCTCCCTGCTGGGCAGCCTCTGCCAGCTCCTGCACAGCCCCTGGCACCTGTGGGCCTGCACTGACAGCCCTGCCCCGGGCTCTGCCGGGCTCTGGGCCAGCAGAGAGGCCGGGCAGGGCTGGCCATGGCCGGGAACAGGCCCTGAGCCCCGCAGGAGGATGGAGCTGGGCCACAGCCAAACTCAGCCCAGGGCAAACCTGGGCTGAGCAGCCAGGGCTGGCAATGGCTGGGGACAGAGGCTGGTGGTGACAAATGTCCTGGGCCCCCTCCCTGCTCTGTGCATGCCACCAAGGGCACAGAGCAGCCTCCTCTCTCGGCCACTTGCCTGTTTCCAATGCCTTCCACAGGCGCTGGCCCTGCCCCACAAGGCCTGGGCTGGGTCCTGCCCCTGCACGCTCAGCCAGGCTGAGATGGACACTGCTGGTGTCTCTGGCAGGCTCTCTCAGGCCAGCCCAGCTCCCTGCAAGCTGTGCCAGCTGCCCTGAGCTCTGTGCAGCACCAAGGGCCTCTCCCCAGCACAGCCCAGCCGGCTCTGGCCCCACAGCTCTGCTCAGGCCAGGGGGCTCTGGGCAGTGGCCCCACGGCCTCAGCCCCTGGCAAGGGCACAGCAGCAGCTGCAGCTCAGACAGGACTCAGCCCCAGCCATGGGCAAGGGGCTTGGCCAAGGCAAAAGGAGGCTCCCTGTGTGCCCTGCTCCCCTCTCGCTGAGCTCCTGAGAGCTCTGCAGCCCCTCCTGCCATCCCATCTCCCCAGGCCAACATGTAAGTCCCAGCCCTTGTGGTCCTAGAGCTGTCCTGCTCCAGGAACAGGGCCTGTTCCAAGGCTAGTGCAGCCAGAAAGTTGTTCTCATTTCCCATTCTTTCCTGCCCTGCTGAGGATGGATCTCAAGATCAAAAAAAAAAAAAAAAAGCTGAAGGTTAATTTATTTCATTTAAATACAACATGAGTCCCCCTATTTACACGCAGTCTCCAGGTCACACAAGCTTGGTGGATGCTGAAGAAGGAGAGGATGAGTAATGATGAGTTATGACATTTCTTCTTAAAGACAACAACATCACAAATGGAGAAGAAAAGATATGTCAATAAGGAAAGACAAACTTGATCTGTCATGACATGCACTGGGAGTCACTGAGTGTAATGAGTACTAAGAAAGTTTGCCAACGACACTAAACTGGGAGGAGCTATTGACTCATGCAAAGTCAGAGAGGCCCTGCAAAAAGCTTTGACAAATCAGAGATGTGGCTAATCACCAACCGTGTGAAGTTTAACAAGGGTAGGTTTCTGCACCTGACACAGGGTGCCCCTGGTTGTGTGTGTGGACTGGGGAATGAGATGCTGGAGAGCAGCTGTGGGAAAGAACCTGGAGATCCTGGTCGATGTCCAATTGGATCTAAATCAGCAGTGACCTGGCAGGCAGGAGGGTCATCCGTGTCCTGGGGTCATCAGGTCCAGGATTGCCAGCCCGACCAGGCAGGGAATTGTCCTCTGCTTTGCACGGGACAGCCTCACCTCGAGTCCTGGGGGAAGTTTTGCGCACCAAAACATAAAAGCCATTGGAGAGCATCCAAAGGAGGCCACAAGGATGGGAAGGGTCTGGAAGGGAAGTTTTATGAGGAGTGGCTGAGGTAATTTTATCAGTTCAGCTGGAGAAGGGGAGACTGAGGGGAGATCTCACTGAGCTCTTCAGCATCTTCCCAAGCAGCACAGGAGCAGGTATTGACCTCTTCACTCTTGTGACCAGTGGCAGAACTTGAGGAAACACCTAGAGCTGAGTCAGGGAGGTTTGGGTGAGATATCAGGAAAAGGTTTTTACCCCAGAGCTTGGTCAGGCACTGGAACAGGCTCCCCAGGGAATTAATCTCAGCTCCAAACCTGTCTGAGCTCAAGGAGCATTTGGACAATACTCTCAGCCCATGGTGGGATTGTTGGAGAGCCCTATGCAAGGCCCAGAGTTGGACTTGATGATCCTGATGGGTCCTCTTCCAACTCAGCCTACTGTGTGATTCTATGAACTCCCTGCTCTGCCTCAACACTTGTGCTCAGTCCTCCAACTCACCCCCCAGAGAAGGGACAGCTGTGCCCACAGGAACAAAACCCATCAGAAGTCTGGTTTACACAAGAGGCTGCACCAGGTGAACTGGAAAAGGGAGCAGATCAGGCCCCTCACTCTTTTTTCTCTGTTTCCTCTGCCTCTCTTTATTCTCCCTCTCTCCCCTCTCTTTCTGTTATTTCTCTGCACAGCTCCGGTCCATCCACACAGCAGCACCAACACAGGATTGAAGCACTGGAAGCATTCTTTGTTTCCTTCCCTGGCTGTGCCTGGGCAAAGCATGCCTCTCCTGTCCTATCCCACTCTCTGCACAAACTGTGTGGTGGGACTGGGCACATTGCAGAGCTGCGCTGTGCCTCGTAAGCCAACGCCTAGGAGGAGTTTGTGGTGGGAGCCGAGTGTTGGGTGGGACAAAACGTAAGAGTTCCTCAGATGTGTCCGGGTCTTTGTCCAGTTTGATGGGAATTTAAAACAAACATCACTCCCCTACTGGTGGGTCATGACAGGGCTCCTGGGGCTCCCCCCTTTCCATGCTCCCTCCCTCCAGGCTGCTAGAGCCCCCCTCTATAGACCCATTTCAGAATCCCAGGGCTCCCTGCTCTCTGGGCTGCTGGGGGTCCCAGGAGTTCCCTCTCTCTGACCTGTCAGTGGTTCTGAGGGTCTCCTCATGAGAGACTGGAATGTTCCTGGCTAATGACTCAAACAATTGGCCATTTGTAAAAGCAGGAGGGACTTTGGTGATTCTGTGCAAGTGAACAGCCCGGGTGCAGAGAGAGTGAGTCCCAGAGGATGACCACAACAAATCAACCTTTGTTTAGCAAGAAGCTGGGTTTTGAGCTAAATAAATGAAGAAGCCTATAAGCAGCTGATCCAGTGAGGTGGGATAATTTTATCCTTTGCACAACTGGCTCAGTTGTAAAAACTCCCCTCTCTCTCCATGAGGGACATACTGGGATGTTCAGACAAAGGGCTGAAGGTTTTCATCCCTTCTGATGGGGCATAAGTAGCTCAGCTGTAAGGACTGAGAGACTGAGACAGCTGTCGTGTCTTAACAGATGTCATAAACCATCAAAGATCCTTGAAGTGCCCCTGACTGATTTCTGAGGCCTTCCACCAGGGGACTGCACATGATCCACAGTATTGCAACAAACCCACAGTGTTGTCACACACAGTGCAAACTCCCCCTTCCAGGGGGTTCATTGAAGTTTGTGTTTCATGGACTTCACCCACCCCCAACAAATCAAGACTGTGACCATCACTGTGACCAATTGACATCAAAATTGCAACAATCTAGTCCCATGTCTGGATCCACAGACGGTTCTACCTTTCTACTTTTATCCTCTCTTTCTTCATATGTTTTCTTACATGTTACTTTTATGCTTTTATATTGCTGCATTTCTATAGATAATAGTAACCAAAACGGTTAGCAAACAAAAAGGAGGTTGCCTAACTTCTTTCCACTGCACCCAAATTGGGGGGCTCTAAAAAAAAACCCTACATAAAGATAGATAGGTAGGTAGGTGGGTAGGTGGGCAGGTAGATAGGTGGGGAGATGGATGGATGGATGGATGGATGGATGGATGGATGGATAGATAGATAGACAGACAGACAGACAGACACCAGTACAATCTTCAGAGGCTGATCATAACCACCCCTCTCCAGGGTCCCCACTCTCTAGGCTCCTGGGTGTCCCCTGTCTTCAGGGTTCCCTTTCCAGCATCCAGGGGATCTAAGGGCTCCCCACTCACCACCTGCAGGCCCCACATCCTCCCAAAAAACACCTCCTGGGGACCCCGCAGTAATCTCCCAGGAGGCATTTGCGATTCAGCTTTGGAATCCTGCAAGGATGAAACATTCCCCCAACCCCCCAAAAAAAGCAAAACAGAAACCTGCCCCAAGATATTTGGAATTAACTTGAAATATCCTCCCCATCCCCAAAACTAAGTCCCAGGGACTGTGAAAAGTGGAATAAAGCTACAGATTTTTTTTTTTCTTTTTCAGTAGGGAATAAAAGAAGAGACAAAAGTCCAGTGCTGGGGTGCTCCTGGCAAACAGCTGAAGAACAGACCAGTAGACCGCAGAGTGTTACCTTTATACTGTTACTGAGATACGCGCATATTCATACAGTCCCTATATTATTCAAACATTCTTGTGAACTCTTTGATGTTATGGGAATCCTTCTGTTTGGTTTCTTCATACTCTGGCTTATTTGCATGACATCTTGTGTGTCAAGTTAACACATTTTATTCCTCCTTGTGTCTCCATCATGTTGTTTTACGTCCTCTGATAAGGTTTAATACGTCCTCTTTAAATTTACCATGGTATTTTCTAATTGTCCTCCGGTTCTCTGGTTTGTGTCAGAGTTATCACTTGGACAATTAAGTCAGTGGAGAAGGGGGGTAACATGATTGTCTTACACCCTTTGTTTTGGTTACATAGAGATATTTTAACACCCAGTGTTTAGTTAAGGCTTAGGATATTGTATATTCACCACACTACTATTTCTATAAGCTATGCAGTACATACTTAAACTGGTAGATTACATTATACTAACAAACAGCTAAATAAAAGTATATATGATACTATACCTAAATACTTGTGATCAACGCAGAAACTAATATATAAATGCAAAATATATCATATTGCAGTAATTTTTTAATAGGGACACACCTTCCCCCCCAAGTTATTTGGGGTGAGCTCCCCCTCCCCGGTCACCTGTGGGGTGTAGGGGTGGAGGCAATGCTCTCAGGGGGGTGGGGGGGCAGTGGGGCTTCCGATACACTGAGCGGTGGCCCCGTGAGCTTCCTCTTTTTCCTGCTCCTCCTTCTACCCCCGCTTCTCCTCCTCCTCCTCCTTGTCCTCCGTAATCCCACCTCCTTCTCCTCTTATCTCCATCCCTGCTCCCGCTCCTTCTTCCTCCTCCATTCCTTCTCCTCCTCCCCCCACAACCAGCGCCTACCATTCCCCCCAAAACCCCTTCAACCCCACAGGGGGAGCAGGGATGGAGATGTGGCAGGACGGGATGGGCAGCGCTGGGCTCTTGGCTGCTCCCACCTGCTGTGGGGGAACACGAGAAGGGGAAAAGTAGAGGAAAGGAGAAAATTGGTGAATGGAGATAAAATCTGGGAGTTTGTGGCCTCCCTAAATGGGGACTTCCACGATTTTGGGCTCATCTAAAGAGCCTGGAGATCTTGGAGGGGGAAATGCAGAGATGAACAGGAATCCCAAGGGATTTTGGAGGCAGGATGGGGGACTTTGTGAGTCCCTTCCTGGGGCTCAGGAGAGTCTAGCTGGAAACCTCCAGGTGCTCCTGGGACCTTGGGCTTAAGACTTGTCACCACCTTCTAATTCAGGTGGTGGTCCTGACAGGACCTAGACTCCTTCTGTCTCTTCCTGATGCCAGAGAACTTGTAGGGACCTCCTCCAGATGGGTTCTAGAGGTGTTCCAGGAGCTTTGGGCTCACAGTGAAGCCCTTCCCATACTTTTGGCATCCAGAGGGTCTCCCCAGTATGGATCAACAGGTGCTTGATGAGGCTGGAGCTTCTTCCAAAGCTTTTCCTGCAGTCCCGGAGCATGTAGGATCTGGTGGTGGGTTGACCCTGGCTGTATGCTGGGTGCCACCAAAATCACTCTGTCCTTGCTCTCCGCATCTGGATGCAGGAGAGAAAATATAAGGAAAGGCCCAGGTGTTGAGACAAGGACCAGGAGATACCCCTCACTGGCCACAGTCACGGTCAAAACAGACTCAGCCTGGAACCAGGAAACAAATTTATTACCAACCACATCAGAGCAGGATAATGAGAAATAAAATAAATCCTAAAATCACCTTCTTCCTATCCCACCCTCCTTCCTGGGCTCTCCCTCCTCCCTCCAGCAGTGCAGGGAGATGGGAATGGGGGTCACAGTCAGTTCATCGCACCTTGCTCCTGCTGCTGCTCAGGGAGAGGAGTCTGAGTCCTTCCCCTGCCCCAGCGTGGGTCCCCCACAGAGCCTTAAGTCCTTCCAGCAAAGCTGCTCCAGCGTGGCCTCTTCTTTCTGCAGGTTTGCAGGTCCTTGCAGGGTGTCTGCTCCAGCACAGTCTTCCCAAGTCACCACATCCTTTTTCAGCATGTACCTGCTCCAGTCTGGACTTTCCACAGGTTCAGAGCCCTCTTTTGGGCATCCAATATCAAGGGAATGAATCTCTGTTCCAGCACCTGGAGCACCTCCCAATAAACACCTTATAAATTTTCCAGTCTGGATTGAATCCCTATTTAACAGTTCTATGGCCCAATTAGTCCATAGAATGGAGGGAAACAAAGGAATACAGGATCACCGTGTCTACTGGTTAGTCATTCACAGGCACTAACATGAACAAAGAGGAGAGATTCATGAATTTCACCTATGGCCACTGTGTTTCAGCCATCCATGTCACCCTGTTATTTTCAAATCTTTTCTGATGACAAGCTTCCAGCTATATCATGGTGTTCACTGGTGGGACACAAGTGAATGAGATGCAGATCATGAAGGGAAATTCCTTCTCATCTCCAGCTAGAGGAGTTTGTTCTCAGGAAGGAGAAATGATACGTTTATGCAAATGCTCTAAGCATTTTCACTGCTTAGAATCCTGCAAACCATGGGCCTTTGCAAGGGTGTCACTTGCTAAAATATGTAGACTGGATTGTCCACATGCCACAAAGCTGACGGCTGACACTGCTCTCTACTCCCCATTTCCTTCTTATTCAGGAGGAATGATCTCTGAAATCCATCCCAAGCAGACATTTGCCATCTATTGCTTAACACTTGCAGTATTTCCCAGTAAAAATCATCTTGGACAGTGTTGTGACTTAACCCCATCCAGCTCCCAAACCCCTCACTGTTGCTTGCTCACTCTCCCACCAGCAGGACTGGGGGAGAACTGGAAGGGTAAAAGCTGGAAAACTTGTCAGTTGAGATTAAGACAGTATAATGCAGAAAGCAAAAACTGCCACACAAGTAAAGAAAACAAGGAGTTCATTCCCTGCTTCCCATGGCCAGGCAGGTGCTCAGCACCTCCAGGACAGCAGGGCCCCATCTCAGGGAACGGTGACTTGGGAAGACAAATGGCACCACCGCAAATGTCCACCCCTTCCTCCCTCTTCCCCCCACCTTCTATCCTGAGCATGATGCCACAAGGTCTGGAATATCCCCGGGGTTAGTGGAGGTCACCTGTCCCTGCCGTGTCCCCTCCCAGCCTCCCCAGCACGCCCAGCCCATCCCCGTTGTGGCCTCACAGGGGCAGGAAAGGCCTCGGCCGTGGCCGAGCTCAGCAAGAACAAACCCATGTCTATGTTCTCAGCCCTGTGTTCAGCACAGCCCCAAACATAGCTCCACCATCATCCATGCAAAGGAAATTGATGCCACCCCAGCCAGAACTAGTACAGGTGCTCTGAGGTCTCCACACCACCTTGCCTTCTCCAGGCTGAACAGCCCCAGCTCTCTCAGCCTGTCTCCATAGAGAAGGTGCTCCAATCTTCTTATCAACTTCATGACCTTCTCTGCACTTTCTCTGACAGTTTTAAGTCCTTCTCATGTTGGGGACACCAGACCTGTGCTCAGGACTCCAGGTAAGGTCTCATAAGGGCAGAGTAGAGGAGCAGAGTCACCTGTCTTGATCTGCTGGCCACAGTCCTCTGGATGCAGCCCAGGACTCCACTGGTTTCTGGGTGGGAGTGCTCAGTGCCAGCACCTGGTGAGTTTTGCATCTGCCATCACCCCAGAGTCACCACAGGGCCACTCTTGATAATTTCTCCACCCAACCTGTTGGTGTTTTTGGGATTGCCATGACTCTGGTGTAGGGCCTTGCACTCCACTTTGTTGAACTTCATGAGGTTTTCATCGTCCTCACCTCTCAAGCCAGTCAAGGTTCCTCTGGATGGCCCATCCCTTCCCTCCCGTGTGTGATGCACACACAGTTTGGTGTCATCAGCAAATATGCTGCAGGTGCCTCAATCCCTCTGTCCATGTCACTGACATACATGCTGAACAGTACTGGCCCCAGCACGGACTCCACTCATCACTGGTGTCCATGTGGACAATGAGCCATTGACCACAACCCTTAGCATGCAACCTTCCAGACAGCTCTCTATCGATCAAGTGCTCCATTCATCAAATCCATGTCTCTCCACTTTGGAGACAATGATGTTGTGAGGGAGTGTCAAACACTTTGCATAAGCTTAGACAGACAACATCAGTTGCTCTGCCCATCCACCAGTGCTGTAGACCTGCCATAGAAGGTCACCAGATTTGTGAGGCATGATTTCCCCTTTGTAAAGCCATGTTGGCTATCACCAGTCACCTATTTGTTTTCCATTATCTGGGAGCTGGGGCTGTATGTGGTACTGAGAGCACCTCCAGATGTGGGTGAGAAGCTCTTAGGTGAGCTCAGACGCACAGTGTGGGGAATGAGAGGGGGCTGGGACCTCAAACAGAGTTCAGGGGGCAGCTGGGGATTGGAGGTACTATGGAAAAGGCATAGGAGAAGGGTGGGAAAGAGGGAATGAGATGGTGTGAAGGGGGTTCCCATCACATCCTCCCTTACCTCTATCAACAGTTCCCTCAGGGTGCAGCTGCTGTTAGATGGCAACAGGGGTGGGCCGATTAATGCTTGGGCTCATCATCCTTCCTCTACCTGCACAAGGTGAGCAGGAGGCGAGGGGGAGGGGAGGGATGAGGGGCATTCCTGCAGTATCTCCTGTGCATGGGGACTGCCCCAGCTCTGACATTGACCAGGGAACTGGGCTCCAAATTTTGATGGTGGGTTATTGAGATTGCTCTCACCTCCTCCAGAGCCCACCTCCCAAAATTGGATAAGCCCACTGATTGCTCCCACACAAAATGTGCCAGGACAGAAAGCTGTTGCTGGCCTTTCCCTCCCCTGGGCAGCCGTCACCTACACAGCAACAATGGCCCAGGTGTTGTACTTCCCAAGGAAGGGCATGACATCCACTTCAGTAGCCCACCATCAGAATTTGGTGCCACTAGATTCCCATCTGTGCAAAAAGCAGAGCCTGCAGCAATCACAGATACCCCTCTCCACTTCTCTGTCTCTCTTGCCATCCTGGTGCTTCTCCCCATCCCATCTTGTTCCCAGGATCCCATTTTCTGGCTCTTTCTCTACCTCTGTCTCTCCTGCTTTTCTTTTCTCTCTTTTCTTTCTGTCCTGCTGGACAAACAGAGCAGGCCAGGTGGGACCTGTGACATGAAGGGTGGCCTGACCAATTGCTCCCAAAGAGAAAGCAAGGGGCTCCCAGTTTCGTCCATTAGAGCTGTGTTGGGTTTGTGTGGCCAGGTTTTGGTGGCGGGGGGGCTACAGGGGTGGATTCTCCGAGAAGTTGCCAGGAGCTTCCCCATGTCCAGCAGAGCCAACACCAGCTGGCTCCAGGATGGACACACCACTGCCAAGGGTGGGTCAAACAGAGATGGCAGTGGCACCTCAGGAATAATGGATTCAAGAAGGGAAAAGTTCTTGGGCAGATGGAATTGGGTTCAGAGAAGAGCAGTGACAGCAAGTGAGAGGAACGGCTCTGATGACACCCAGGGCAAGTGCAGAAGGAGGGGCAGGAGCTGCTCCAGGCCCCGGAGCTGCGATTCCCCTGCAGCCCCTGGAGGAGCCCACGCTGGAGCAGGGGGATGCCTGCAAAGAAGGATTCGAGCCCGTGGGAAACCCGTGCTGGGATCCCTGTGGATCCCTGGGCAGAGGAGCCCACACTGGAGCAGCTTTGCTGGAAAGACTTGAGGCCCTATGGGGGACCCACGCTGGGGCAGGGGAAGGACTCGGACTCCTCTCCCTGAGCACAGCAGGAACAAGGTGCGATGAACTGACTGTGACCCCCATTCCCATCTCCCTGCACTGCTGGAGGGAGGAGGGAGAGCCCACAAATGAGGGAGGGCGTCGGGGAAGGTGTTTATAGAATCTACTTTAGTTTTCATTACCCTGCTATTATTTCGATAGGTAATTAATTCAATTTGCATCCCCAACAGTATGTTTTGTCCGTGAGTGCCGTCCCTGGCCCGGTCGGCGATGCTGGGCGTGATGCACCCAGCACACGGATAGCCCTGCTGGCTGCGAGGGCGCTGCTGACTCAAATCCACAGGGGCATCGACCAGGACCCCCAGCACTCTGCCCGCAGCCGCTCTCCAGCCTCTTCCTTCCCAGTCTCTACACACAGCCAGGGTGCCTGGAAGAGGAGCAGGAAGAGAAGAAGGGATAAAGAAGGAGGGGAGGGGGAGGTCGGATAACGGACGAGGAGGAGGAGTAAGGATTCAGCAGAAAAAGAAGTAGCCGGAGGAGCAGAAGGGGAAGAGGAGAGAGAAGGGCAGGAGCGGGGGCAGGAAAAGGAGGAGCCACAAGTCCACAGCTCTTTGTAATTGCAGCACCCCCGCCCGGGGGGCATCGGTCCTCCCCTCCGCATCCCGCAGGTGACGGGGGAGGGGGAGCAAAAATCATGGGGGGCTCCTGGTAGAGTTTTTCTGGGAAGGGGATCTTTGGATCTTGCCGGGCTCAAAGCCGAGCCGGAAATGGCCCTTGGGGCGCTGCTGGAGGGCCCCCGCGAGGCGGGGTTTGTGGGGCGGTGGGCGGGGGGGTGCCGGGTTCCCGGAGCCGCGCTGGCGCTTGCTCTTCCTGCTCGGGCCCCGGCGCCTCCATTGTTAGCCCGCGCTCGGGGCGGTCACCGCCACTGGCGGGGGGATGGGACGCCGCTTTTGGGGGCCCTTCGGAAGAGCCGGGGTGGGGGTGGGGGTGGGGCGAGGAGCCCCGGAGAGGGGAGACCGGGGAGAGGCGATACCGGAGCTGCGGGGCCGCCAGCAGCCTGGAGGGGGGACGAGCACGGAGAGGGAGAAGCCTGCACAGGGGGTACCCTCGGGACGCAGAAACGGAGCACCCAGAGAGGGGGCACTGCCGGCAGGCAGGGAAGGGATAGGTTGGAGAGGGCTCCCCCAAGGAACGCCAAAGGGGGAAACGCAGGGTGGGGGAGGGGGGGGAACACTGCAACGCCCAGCATCTTGAAGCAGAGAGTCAGGAGAGAAAACACCCACAGGATTTCCAAAACCCTCGGTATCCCTGAGCAGGGGGACAACGGAGGAGAGGGGGGACACGACCCACTGAACCTCCAGCAGCCCAAAGAGCGACAAGCTCTGGGATTCTCGGGACCCCCGGCATCCCAGAGAGTGAGGATCCCCAATACACAGAAGAACGCCAGAAGCCTGCACAAGGGGGAACACTGAAATACCAAAGTGGAGAAACCAGAGAGGGGCAACTCCTGAGAGATTTTTCTTAGGCAGAATCTTGGTCTTTTGAAGTTTTTGGGGGGTGAATCTTGGTATTTTTATTGTTTTTTGGGCTAAATCTTGGCCGTTTGTAGTTTTGGGGGCTGAATTTCCTGTTTAAGAGGGGGTTTTGGCTGATTCTTGGGGGTTTGGGGTCTGTGTCTTAGGGTTTTGGAGGCTTTTATAGAGATAAGATGCCCAGTGATTTCTAGAGATGGACTTGGGCAGGAGGAATCTCCAATCCAGAACACTCTCATCTTGTTTTTTCCCCCAAACCCAGGATTTTTTATTTGCAAACTTTGGCCGGATGGAGGAGGAGACTGCAAGGAAGAGGAAGATGCCCTGGGACACCCAGGCAGGTGAGGAGGAACTCACTACCGCTTTCCCCCCCCTCCTCCTCCATCTTCCAGCCCAGCATTGCCCCTGGCCGCAGGACAGCACTGCTGCCGATGCCTTTCTGCTGGGTATGAATTTGGGGGAGATGTCCTTCCCCTTGCCTCTGACACAGAGGGAAATCCCCTTCCTCTCCTTCTTTCTTCTTCCTTCCTTCTCCCTTCTCCTTGTTTCTCCCTCCCTTTTCTTCTGCTTTTTCCTTCCTCTCCTTGTTCCTTCTTCATCCTTCTTCTCCTTTTCTTCTCATTCCTGTCTCTCCTTCCTCCTTTCATTCCATGCGCCTTCCTCTTACTTCCTTCTCCTCATTCCTTCCTCTCCTTTCTTCTTCTTCCCCTACTTCTTTGTTCCTTCTTCTCCTTCCTCCTCCTTTTTCATTCCTCCCCTTCTTCCTTCTTCTGCCTTCCTCCCTTCCTCTTCCTGTTCCTGCTCCTTCTTCCTTCCTCTCCCTCCTTTATCCCTCTTCTCCTTGTTCCTTTGATTTGCTCATTCCTTATTCTTCTGTCTCCTTCTTTCCTTCCTCCCCCAGGGAATGAGCTGCACACGGAGACCAGAGAAGACAAATCCCCACATCAGAACCCTGTGGAAGAGGCCATTTTAAGCAGCTCCACAGCACAGGAAGCCAACAAGGAGGAAAAGCCCCAGAGATCCCCCATGAGGCATGGCTGCAAACCCAGCCCAGGGAGCTGTGAGGGGGAAAGACCCTCCCTGAGCCGGGAAGGCAGCCAGGGCTTCAGCCAGAGCTCGGACCTGGTGGTCCATGAGCGGCTTCATGGCAGGGAGAAGCCCCACAAGTGCTCGGAATGTGGGAAAAGCTTCAGCTGGAGCTCCCACCTGATCCGCCACCAGAAGATCCACACCGGGGAGCGTCCCTACACATGTGGGGAATGTGGGAAGAGCTTCAGCCAGAGCTCCGACCTGGTGGTCCACCAGCGCCTTCACACGGGGGAACGCCCCTACAAGTGCTTGGAATGTGGAAAGAGCTTCAGCAAGAGGTCCAGCCTCACATACCACCAGCGCTTCCACACTGGGGAAAGGCCGCACATTTGCTCGGAGTGTGGGAAGGGCTTTATCCAGAGCTCCCACCTCATCAGCCACCACCGGCTGCACACAGGGGAACGGCCGTACAGCTGTTTGGAATGTGGGAAGAGCTTCAACCGCAGCTTCAGCCTTGTCATCCACCAGCGCGTCCACACTGGGGAGCGGCCTTATAAGTGTCCCCAGTGTGGGAAGAGGTTCCAGACCTGCTCTGATCTCCTCATGCATCAGAGGATGCACACGGAGGAGAGACCCTTCTACTGCACTGACTGTGGGAAGGGCTTCATCCGCAGCTCTGACCTAGTCAAGCACTGGCGCGTCCACACTGGGGAGAGGCCCTACAGGTGCTTGAAGTGTGGGAAGAGCTTCACCCAGAGTTCTGCCTTAACCTCACACCAACGGACCCACTGCTAAGAGAAGCCCTACAAGTGCCCCAACTGCGGGAAGAGCATTGGAGGATCCATGCTGGGCAGAGGCCTGGTGACCGTGTTCCTGATGATCCACATTGGAAGACACCTGGCTTGTGGTCTCTACATCCTCATGGTTTCCCATAAGCACCTGGATGAACACAGGGGCAGAAACATGCATTGGGACACCAACTGATGTTGGAAATTCATTGGGAAGAGAGGATTTGTTGACTTTAGACCCCAAAAAAATCTCTCCTGCTCCATCCAATCATTTCTTCCTCTGGCATCAAGCAACAGTGGGTGATCTTTAGGGTCTTTTCCAAACTAAATAATTCCACTATTCTACTTCTCTCTGGCCCACGGGTGTCTTGCACAGCCAAATGGTGATGGACTGGGGCAAAGAGCCAAAATTTGGAACACAGTGGGATGGAGACCCCTCTAAAAAAGCCTCTTCCACCCACACAAGCCAACCCCATGGACACTCACATGATGCTGACATGTAAATCTTTTTACTTTGGCCTTGATTTTCTTTTGATTCCTGTTTATCCCAAGGTTGGGGTAAAGAAATTGAATAAAAGCTCTAAATCCCCACCATTTTACTGTGATTTTGGGGTTCAGGGGGATATTTGGAGAAACATGGGAGAGTTTTCTCCATTGCTTTGCAGCCCAAATCCAAGAGGGATCAATCTGTTACATCGATATGGCTCAATCCCAACCTAAAATAGCTCAGTCCCACCCCATAAGGACATGATTCCACCTCAAAATGGCTCAATTCCACACCAGACTCCGTGATCCCACAGTACCCTCAAAACCCCCAGGAGGAGTGGGATGGGGTGTGAAGGGGAATAGGAGAGGTGGGATGTGAATTGGAAGGGTTGGGATGGGGTTTGGGGTGGGGTGTGATGTGGATTGGGAGGAGTAGGATGGAGTTAAAGAGAGGAATGGGATTTGGGAGGGGAGGGGTGGGATGGAGGAAATTTGGCTTGGAAAGGGGATCTTCATATCCGGGAGGGGTGAAATTGGGATTGGGAGTAGTGGAATGCGGGTTAGAGGCTGGAATGAATTTTGGGAGGGGTGGGAAGGGATCTGGAATAAGATAGCAAAAGATAGGAGGTGTTAAGGATGGGGTCCTTGAGGGTGTTTCATGGTATCCCCCAAATCTGTGGAAATTTTGGGGTGTCTGCCATTCCTGAAGAGATTTTCCCATTCCTGAGGGGATTTTTGGGCATTCTTATCCTGAGGGGGTTTTTGGGGTATCCAGAATCTTGAGTGGGGGTTAGTGGGAGTGGGGGGAGACATGGCTCTGGCACTTGGAAGGGGAGCTCCATAGGGAGCAATACAGGGAGCCCATTTTGAGGAGGAGCCTGCTGCTTTTTGCTAGTTTTGGGGTGTTATAAACGGCTTTTGGGAATATACTGATCATTTTTGGGGACTGAGGTGACTCCCCCCTATTTTCTCAGGCTGCGGTGATGCCCCCTCCTTATGGGGGGATGAAGTGACCCCATTTTGGAAGGATGCTGCTTTTTTCCGCCAATTTTCAGGGTTATAAATAGCTTGTGGCAGCCCCCTGCCCTCATTTTGGGGGGTTGGGGTGACCCCGTGGTTCCTCCGATGGTTGAGGGGTTATAACTGGCTTGTGGGGGTCCCCGGTTGGGGGAGGCTCCCGCTGGAGCAGGGTGTGTCCCCCTCCTGCCGCCCCAGCCCTGAGGCAGCGCTCGGCCGAGCAGTGTCCGCGCAGACCCTTCGCCCCCAGCGCCCCCGACAGGGAAATTTGGGGAGGGGGAGGTGGAGGCGCCCAGGCCGGGCCTCCCCGCGCTGTCCCCGCGGGGCCCGGCCCTGCCCGGGCACGGCTGGTGCCGCCCGCCCGCGCTTCCCGCCGGTCCGGCCTGCTGCTCCCAGCGCCGGGCGGGGCGGGGCCGCTTCGGGAACCCCCCGGGGCACAGCGCGGCTGTTCTGGGGCTGCGGCACCGCCCGGCGCTGCGGATGGCGCAGCTGGGGCCGTGCTGGCGGCACTGGTGCTGCTGGGAGCTCACCCGGCTGCGGACGCCACACTGGTATCTTCCTACCGTGGATTCCTAGGAACTGGGAACACCACGTCTGTTGTCAAAGAGGGTCACCAAAAATGCTGGGCAATAGCTTTTTACCCTGGATATAAGAATTGAATTTGTTACCAACCAAATCAGAGCAGGATAGTAAGAAGTAAAATAAATCTTGAAATAAGAACCATTGAAACATAGTTATACTAAAAGTGATTTGCAGAGATTGGAAGCTGTCTAGTATTTTATAAAGTCACCCAGTTACCACTCTCCACTGGGCAGCTTTGAGCTCCTGATTCCTCAGGCTGTAGATGAGGGGTTTCATGCTGGAGGCACCACTGACTACAGAGCAGCCACCACCAGATCCAGAGATGGAGAGATGATGGAGTACGGCTTCAGGTAAGCAAACGTTACATATAAATGGGGAGAACACGGCCAGTGAGGGAGGCTCATGGAAAATGCTTTGTGCCATCCCTGCTGAGAGGATCCTCAGCACAGCCCCGAAGATCTGCAGAGGAAAAAAGAATGAAAACAACAAAAAGAGCCCCTGAATGCAAGAAGCCTGACTTCTCTGAGGAAGGAGTAAGAACAGGAGAGCTTGAGAATGTCAGTAATTTCAAAGAAGAAATGGCCCACTTCCCTGAGGGACACCAGGGCCATCTCTTACCCTGGATGTGCTGCACAGGTCTTTGTCTTCTTCATTTCGGCAGAGGTGTCTCCTCACTGTCATGTCCTATGACAGCTCTGCATCCATCTGCAGACCCCTGCACCACGGGACCCTCCTGGGCAGCAGAGCTTGTGCCCACATGGCAGCAGCTGCCTGGGCCAGTGCCTTTCTCAATGCTCTGCTGCACACGGCCAATACATTTTCCCTGCCCCTGTGCCAGGGAAATGCTCTGGGCAAGTTCTTCTGTGAAATCCCACACATCCTCAAGCTCTCCTGCTCACACTCCACGTACCTCAGGGAACTTGTGCTTGTGATACTAGATTCTTTGCTAGATTTTGGCTGTATTGTTTTCATTATCACCTCTCATTCTCATGTGCAGATCTTCAGGGCTGTGCTGAGGATCTCCTCTGAGAGGGATGGCACAAAGCCTTTTCCATGTGCCTCCCTCACCTGGTTCAGCTGGTCAAGGCTAATGAGTGTCTCTCAGGTCAAAGTGCAGTGGGGACAGGGCTCACCACCACAATCCACCACATGACTAAAGTCAACTTCTCTTGCTCCCCAGAGCAGTCATGTGGTCACCTCTTGCCTCTGTGCCCATAAACAGAGATTTATTAGGTTTCACTTATAAACTGAAGAAAATATTTGATCAGATTACTTTTTTTTTTTTTTAAGACTTTGTTAAACATGATGGAACAATACAATAGGAAGTCTGTGTGGTAGTGTTACCTTTCTGGACAGTATCCACAGCCTATGATATGGAACAATACTCAACAATAATCACACTGCCACAGAAATCAGCAAAATTACAATGCAGTACAACATTAGATCTAAAATTCCAACCCCTGGAGTTCTGGAGTTAGGGATAAAAGGAATCCAACTGGAAAAGAGATGCTGGCAGCTTATGAGGTGATTCAAGCTGCCTCAAAAGTGACTGGCACAGAAGTACAGCTGCTTCTGGCACCTCAACTGCCAGTGCTGGGCTGGATGTTTAAAGGTCAAGTGCCTACCAAAAATCATACCACCAATGCTACCTGCAGTAAGTGGACCATTCTGATCACACAGCAAGCTTCAACAGGAAATCCAAATCAGTCTGGGATCTTGGAAGTCATCACAAAGCGGCCCAAAAGTGAAGGTGCTTTGGTTTATCATCGGATGAGAAAGAAGAGCAAGTCATATGTGCTGAGAAGGCCTCATCATATAAACAGCTACTGGAGAGTGAGAGGCGACACCGTTCCTTCCCAGACAGATCCTGCTGGATTGTAGGGAGCAGCAGGAAATGGGAAGCAGCCATATGGAGCCCTATATGGTGAGTCATGGAAGCTGTGAAGGGACATATGCTGCAAGACATACGTCTGTTACCATACTGGGGGTGGCTGGGACCACACTGGGCATGGCAGGGACCATGGTGGGGTAACTGGGAGCATGGTGGAGGCAACTGAAAGCAATTAGGGGTGGCCAGGTTGACACTAGGAGTGACTGGGACCATGCCCATGGGACTGGTACACAGGATTCATAGTGATGCTTGAGGTGCCAGGGGTGGTCCATAGTACATGGAACTCGCTGCAAGCTCCAGGGCAATGATGCTGAGAGACAGGGCATCACCTGGGGCAACTCCTCTCTGTCTTGTATGTTCATGAGCCCTCATTGCACACTCCTGAATTGCAGGTACTGAAGTGGATTGAAGTGGCCTCTGGAGAAGCAGAAGTCAGCAGACAGCCTCCAGGTGTCTGAGGGTGTTGGTGGTCCCTGCTGGGGCCATCGCAAGAGGCCACGGAGGGGATAAGCAGATAAGGCTGCTGCACACTGGGGCTGCTGAAGCAGGAAGTCAGAGGCCACTGATTACAGGTTGAAAATCAGACATGGAGGTTCCTGTGAGAACACAGGTTACGTTTCAAGAAGCAGGAAGTTCACACTCTGAAGCCCATCCCCAGGGAATGGGGACCCTTTTCCGCATGAGATGCTCAAGGTTCTTTCTGGGAGCAGGGAGGTGTAAGGGCAGAGTGTGCTGACTGCAGGACAGCAGTAAGACTCCTGCCAAGCTCTTTGAAGGGTGGGTGAGGACATAACAAAGTGCTGGGGCTATAAGGAGCTGATGTATCCTCTCAGGCACCACAGCAGCCAGAGCTGAGAGAAGGATTTCAATTCTGTTGTAAGGTCCCAGCCTTCGCAGAGTGACCATCTCCACAACTGCCCTACACTGTCCTATGCCTGTGCCTCTATCTCTGCAGATTTTAACCAACACCCTGCTCCCTCACCTCACTGTGACCCCATGGTGTCTCAGGCATTACTGCTGACTTCTTGCCCACACTATTCCTTCAAACACAACGCTCTGTTTTCTGAGGTCTTTCAAATAGCTATGAATTCCCCACAACTTGTGCAGCTTCTTCTGAAGCCATGCTAATGCTCCTCGAGCACCCCAGATGCCCTGACCCACAAAGTCACTTGAATCCTCTATGTAGCTCCATGTCCAAACACTGAACTGCACATCCTCCTCCTTCTGCTGTGCTAAAATCAAAACTCAACCTATTTTGCTTCAGCCAGGAGGCTTGCCCATTCTCCAGGCTCACAAATGCTTCCTGAGGTGTAGGCAAGCACAGGGAGGGAAAGGAGAGTGGGAGACCGACCACAGCTGATGGGGCATGACTGAGTGCAGTCACCCCAGCAGCGACACCCCTCATCTCCTAAGCCAAGTCACGGGTGCCAAAATCTGTATTATCCTTGATTTGCACAGGAGGGGCCTTTCTTCCTGCCATCCTTCCGGGACTAACCTTCTCCTTGTATCCTCTGCCGGAAGACATTAACTGTTTACCGTTTCTGGGTTCATACATGGTCTAAAGAATTTGTTAAATCCCTTGCTTCTCATTAGCATCCCCTGACCCTCTCTCCCACACCCACGGCCAATCACTGCTACAATGACAAACGAACAAACAGAAAATCTTAATCAGAATTACTTACTACACAGGATAAAAGCTAAAATCAATAGTTGACCATAAGATAAAATGGCAAAGTGCACTATATTAAAGCAATTATGTTAAAACAATTATATAGCAAAGCTAGCAAAAGAAACATTAAGTAGAGGTTGCTCTATCTCACCACACCCTGTTTCATGGAGCACTTCTTCCTCTGTCTCTCAACCCCTTGCAAGTAACAGGTGAAGAGGAGGCCAAACCCATGGAAGAAACTCCATATACTTTAAGTATATGGAAGATTTGACCAGTATTGAAATGGTCTGGATTTTTATAGTGTGAAGGACTTGGCTGTCTGACATATGCCTCCAGGTCAATTTAGCAGACTGTCTGTCAAGTCTTACTTCAGAGGGACAGATTTGTATTTGAAGATGGTGGACTAGAAGGGCTTTTTAGCATACCCAACACCAAAAAATAACACTAACATGTCCAGTAACTCATCACAGATAGTTTGTATTGTTTCTGTCTTCTGACCAGACTCCCAGCCAAGCAGACAAGCTTTATCAGGGCAAATCCTTCCATCAGCCTGCCTCCAGCGCTCATGGTGAGCCTTCTTGTCCATAACAGGGCTTTGATGACAACCAGATATGAATCAGCTGGTTCTTTCTCTAGTCACAGGAAAGTACCAAATGCATTCAGAGAGATGCCAAGTGCAGCACTGGTAAGAGCCTGATGAATACCCCAATGGGTGGTGTTTCCCTAACAAGAAGTCTGTCCTGAGAAGGGGAGTCAGCCCTCCCACTCTCTGGATTGGAAACCAGCAGTGTCCATGCCAGCTGGGAACAGAAAAGGCCACCTCTGCAAGGCCACCCTTCATCTGAACTACTTTAGATGTTCAGCAGCAGATATGGGTTCATGTCTTGAACTGCAAATGCTGATGCAACTGCATTGCCCAGGCTGACTGGCACAGCAACTATTTAATCCTCCCTGGTTCCTCCCTAACAAGTGGAAAGCTCAGTGCAGATCACTGTCTCTGCCATCAACAGGTTGCTGGCCTGTATATTTGATGGTATAGGGTCCAATTTTAGAAATTTTTTGGAGATAAGGTTTCAACAGCCTTATCAGGAGCTTGGGAGGTGATGGAGAGCATCGGGAGGGTCTAAGTTAGTTTTTATTGTGCCAATATGCATCATCCCAGTTAGGGCTGTGGATACATTATACCTCCACATGCTACTACTTCCCTTTCCCTATTTTGTTTCCATGTAATGCTCCAGAGCAGTTACTGGCTTTGTAACAGCTATTCTGTTTTACAAAGAATGTCAATTGGAAACTGGGTAAGTAAACTTCCTCTTTGTTGGTTGGAGGTTGTGTTTCACATCTTGTGGTTGTATTTCTTACTGCCAAATTCATGTCATTAGGTGGAGCTCCTAGATTTGCACAAGTATATGTTATTTCATCAGCAATTGTCGTTGAAATGCATTCAGGCTCGAGTGTGGCTATAGTGACCACTAGAGATAGGAAAAGTGAATGTCTCAAATATAATTTTTTGTAAAAGTAAAATATAACAGGTCTCATTTGGGGTTGCCTAGACAGGGTACCCCATTAAAAAGAAGGAAAAATCCACTGAGCACTAATTCTGTTTTGTACCATGTCTGTTGGTAGCTTCCTATACTGCTGCTGGTGCTTACTCCACCTTTTCACAGGAATCTCTTCCACTTAGAATGTCATTTTGATATGGGTAGAGTTTCACACCTGGGGGGACTGAGACCGCCTGTAAAAATTCAGCATGTGCAGCATGAGCAATCATGGGTGAATGTTTGTACCCCTGAAGGAAACTGCTAAAGCTCTATTGCCCTCCCTAATAATGAAGTGACAGCTGAACCTTTTCCTGTTCTGTTTAAAGGAATTATTTAAGATGTATCTTGCCCACCTCAGGTTGCCATCCACGAGTGTGCGGCTGCTTGTAGTGTAACTGTTATATTTGCACGACTGGCTACTGCAGTTTAAACACCAGAAACCAACTGTAAAACACCACTGCACTGCCAGCTTCTTTACTGAAAGCAGCACTTTTGCCAAGGTCTCTGGAATCCTCTCTTTGCTCCCCGTGGCTCAGCTGTTGCCAGGGGGAGGGAGGGGTGGTGGTGGTGCTGTCTTTTCCACCAGAGGAGCTGGAGATAATTAAAGGTGGTGGGGCAGAGGAAAGAGGGGAGAAATGATTTACAAAGGCCAGTGAACACGGAACGCCAGGAGTTTTTGACCCTGCAAATATTGGGACAGCTCCACGGGGGAAGTCGTTGGGGTTCTCTAGCATTGGCAGAGACATTCTTCAAGATGTACTGCCTTGGGTCTTTTTGTTTTTGCAAAATGAGCTATTGAGGGGTGCCTGGCTAAAGTTAATAGCCAGACTTCAGAGGCGATTGCAAAGCAGGGGAGTGACCCTGGCCTATCCGACCTTTCCAGAGACGTCGGGTGTACTTTGCTGAGATGCCCCGAGCAAGAGGGCTTACATATTCTCTGGTAGTGGTATGCTGGCTAGCAGGGTGACCAGAAGAGTTTCTAGTCACTTCAGCAAATATTTGATCAGTTAACAAATGATTTCTGAATATGGGATTGTGAAGGCAGTGGACTTGGACAAGGGAACTCATTTTACAGGGGGATCCTTCAAGGGATTATGGCTGCTTTGAGAAATTCAGTGGGACCTCCATACCCCCTGGAACTGAAGATGCAGGTCAAGTAGAAAGGACAAACAGAGTGTGATAAACAAATATTATAGTTTTGGCTTTTGCAAATATTAAAGTGGACGCTATGTTTGTGCATTATAATATAATGTTAACTTTTGCATAAGTAGCTTTGTTATGAAGATACAGTTGTAAAATAATAACTAATGCTTTTATTTTTGTGGCTAACTGGCAATAATTAAAATAACTCAGATATATTTGTGAAATAACTGATGTTGTTTCAGAATACTTGAGGTTAACTTGCAATAACTGAAATAACTTTGCTTGGTTAGATAACATTTGAGGAACTGGTGTAACAGAGACACCTGATACTGACACTTGACTATCAACAACTGCCACCTGCTGAAACCACAGAACAGGGGACTGTTGGGGGGATGACCCACGACCCTCAAAACCACAACCAAGCTTACTGCTCATGCTATAAAAAGGCTAATCAGAGCAGGGGCCATGCTAAAAAGTTCCTGGAACATGCAAACTAGTTCAGGGAAATGTTTGAATATGTACAACTGTTTACAAGTATGCATTTGACCAATGCAAGAGAACGAGTAGATAAGAAGAGTTGCTATGGCTGGCTGAAGTGCCTCTGGCTACTGCTACGCATCCAGCGCTGTTACTTTTGCTTTATTGATATTGAAAACCCTCCAATGTTCCCCCAACGGGCGTTTGAGATTTAGCTTTAGAGTCCTTCAAGCTGCAAACATCCGCCCCCCTCTCCCGATAGGAGAGATGTGTGCTAATGCCTTTAGCATTAGGGAGGCTATGGCTATTAATGTCTTTGAAATGGGACTTAACGGCTGCCAACCTCAAGCCGCAGGTTTGTTGCAGAACCCAGACGGTCTGACACCTGACACAGACAAATAGGTCCCACACAAGGCTGAGTTTCTGAACTCTGGGCAGAAATGCCAGGTTCAAGGGCTGGGGATATGTGGTAGGTGATTTGGGCAGGCTGTACCTCCCTGGTACCTCAGCCCTTGGGGAAAGGAAGAGAGCAACATGCGGCTGGAGTTCGAGTTAGAAGGAGGCTGCGTCTTTCAAAACCTATGTTCTGGGTTGATGTTATGATGTTATGACTAGTTGTTATCACTAGCTCCTTCCCCTGCCCCCGCCCCCATGGAGCTGCCGGCCGCGGTGGAAAGAGAAAACCACGCGGGCGTTCATTCCAGTGGACTCTCTCCCTTTGTCCGGAGATAAAGCTGCAGGACTCACCTGTCTCCTTTGTGGACACTGGCTTTTCATAGTGTGATTTGCCGTAAAACCCCCCCAGAAAAAAAAAGCCCAAAAACCAGAGACCCCCTGCGATGTTTGGTCAAAATACCCTCCTCCTCCGAGAGCGCCCCCGGTGACCCAGCCGCCCTCGCCCTTGGTGTGGGGATCCCAGCCGCTCCTTCCCACGCGCTTCCCTCGCTCCCCGTCTATTCCCCGCCTCAGCCGCCGCCGGAAGGATTGAGGGGGAGGAGGACGAGGAACGGCAGGAGGAGGAGGGATAGAGGAGGAGCAGGAACAGGAGGAGGAGGAAGCTCCCAGTTCCACCGCTCCCCCGAGGAGACCCCAGGCCAGAAGAGAGGGTGCAGAGGGGAGGGAAGATAAGTTAATGATTTCAGGGAAATTATTATCATATGTGTGTTTCTTCTGGGAAAACTAGGAATATGTATGTATGATATAGTATCGAAACAGGAGCTTTTTGTGTACTCAGCATGCACAGTACTTCAGATGAGGCATCTCCTCGTGCATCCGGCTGAATAAAGAATGCCTGCTTCTTAATACTACATTGGTGTTAAGGAGTTTCTTTTCTTTTTTAACGATTTTTGGTAGCAGGGCTTCTTGGGCTTAGGCACTGCCAGCTCCGTTGTCAGCCCAGCCCGGTTTTGGGGACCACCCCCCCGGGAGAACGGAGTATGCGGGAACCCTGGGACGGCCAGAGGGAGGACAGGGGAGGGGGCAATATGAGAGCTGGGGGACGGCTGGCAGCCTGGGGATGGGGGATGGCCCAGGGAGGGGGGACCCCTAAGCAGAGTCAGGGGAGAAGGAGCCCTTGGGACCCTCAAAACCCCTGGCATCTCTAAGCAGGAGCCCAGAGTGCAGGGACCCCTTGCACCCAAAAGACCATCAACAGGCTGTTGAGAGAGGAACTGCAGAACACCGAAGTGGAGAGACCAGAGAGGAGGAACTCCAAGTGGGAGTTTTTTGTCTGAATCTTATCCTTTTGGAGCTTTTCGGGCGTAAATCTTGGTTTTCTGAGGGGGTTTTTGGGCTCAATCCTCACAGTTTGGAGGGTTTCTTGACTGAATCTTGATGTTTTTGGGACAGTGTCTGAGCTTTTTGGGGGTTTCTTTTAGACTGAATCTCTGGCCCAGAGGCAAATCCACTTCCTCTCCTTCTTCCATTCTCTCTTACCTTCCTTCCTTATTACCCCAGGTAATAAGCTACACATGGAGATCACAGCAGACAAGTTGCCCCATCAGAACCTTGTGGAAGAGGCCTTTTTGAACAGCTGCACAGCGCAGAGTTGGTGGGAAGGAAAACCTGTAGAGATACCCCTGAGGAGGGGCTCCAAACCCTCTCCATGGTGCTACGAGGAGGCAAGACCCACCCTGTGCCAGGAAGGCGGCTGGAGCTTCATCCCGAGCTCTGACCTCGTGGTCCACGAGTGGCTTCATTCAGGGGAGAAGCCCTGGAAGTACTTGGAATGTGGGAAGAGCTTCAGTCAGACATACAATCTGGTCCACCACCAGAACATTGACACCAAGGAGATGTCCCACAAGTGCCCTGAGTATTGGAAGCGTCTCTACACCTTCACCTTGACAAAACACCAGTGGACCCTCTGGTAAGGAAAGCATCACGAGTGCCCGACTGCGGGAAGAGCTTTGTCCTCTGCTCAGCTTCACGACCCATCAGATAATCTGTGCTGGATTATCTGCAGTGATACATGTTTTGTAGAGACCTGGTGACCAATGTTCCAAGTGATACATGTTGGGTAGAGACCTTGTGATTCCTGTTTACTAAAGACCTGTTGAAAAGCATTTTAGTTATCGATGTTGTGAAGACACCTAGCTGGTGGTCTCCACATCCTCCTGGTTCCCTACAGGCAACTGGATGAACGCAAGAGGAGGAACATCCATCAGGATTCAGACTGATGTTGGAAATTCATTGGGAAGAGCAGATTTGTTGACTTTCAACCCCAGAAAAATCTTAGCTGCTCCATCCAGTCATTCTCTCTGGTGGCACCAAGTAACACTGGATGGTCTTTGAGGTCTTGACCAACCTAAATAATTCCATTATTCTAATTCTCCGTGGCCCACAGGCATTTTACAGAGCCAAATGGTGATGGACTGGGGCAAAGACGTAGATTTTGGAGACAATGGGTTGGAAACCTCCCCAAAAAAGGCTCTTCCACCCACCAATCAAACCCAATGGATACTTACATGATGCCAACATTGATTCCTGTTCATCCCTTAAAAACACCTGGGGTTGAGGTAAAAATACAGACATTGAACAAAGATGTGTAAAACCCCAGTCTTTTTACTAGGATTTGGGGGAGAATTTGGGGTTCAGGGGAATATTCAGGAGGATTTAGAGGTTCTGGGGAAAACTGAGGGAGTTTTCTCCATTCCTCTGCAACCCAAAAGCCAAGAGGGGTCAATTTGTTGCCTCAAAATTACTCAATCTCCCTGAAAATGGCTTAATTCTGCCTCAAAATGTCTCAGACGTCTTCTGATCTGATTCATGAGAGATAACTCTCCTCAAATTAAGGTGCAAACACCACCATATGGTGAAATCAATAATACAAATTATATTTAACAATAAAACGTGAGGCAGAGAGATAGAAAGAAAGAGAAAGGAGAGGAGAGAGAGAGAGAGGTAGGGAGCAAGAGATCCAGTAGGAGATCATCAGCATCTGTGGATGCAGTGGTGTCCTGTTGGCCCTTCTTCAGGCTGGCCTTCTCGCTGGGTGGGTGTTCCAAGCTCACTGAAGACTTTTCATTGTCTTTTTCTTCTTCTTCTTTTCTTTTTCTTTTTCTCACCAGGATTAATATTCATTGGCTACACAGCTCTCTAATGGTAATTAGTACCAGTTTGGCTTTCTTTTCTTTGGAATTCATGATTTCTGGGGTTAGTGGCTGTGAGTCAGTGGTCACTATCTGCCCCGCCAGAATTCCTTTGACCCAGTTTCACACAGTTGCTGGACTGGGCTTTCCTCGTGGCCCATAAATTCTGCATTCTTTGTGTCCATTCTCAGCGATCCATTCTCCTCCCCCATCTTTGTTAACCTCCCCCAGGCCTGAGATAACACCTGGGCAATTGTCCCACCTTGATCTTAGCTACAGTCCCGATGCCAGGTATCCACTGAGGAATAGCAGTATATCAGGGGAGAAGGAGGGGGAGGGCAGGAGAGGAGGGAGAAGGGAGGATTCAGTGGTCATTGGTGGTGGCAGCTGGCAGTGTGTCCATTACTTGGAGTGAGCTTTGTTTGACCAGTGATGCGCCTATGCGCAGGTGCTTCTTAACACTTTGCCACAAAGGGAATTTTTGTGGGCGTGCATTTCCCACCATGTGCCACGCAGACCTCACCTCATCCAAGCCTGGAGTCAGAACCTTCCTTTTACTCCCTTCTGTGCTTATCTCATGGCAAAGTCCTTCTGTGGCCTTGACAGTGTTTGAGATGGGCAATGCTGATCCTCAGGTCCTTGCACTGGTGACCCCCATCTGGGTGATCTACATCTGGCAGAGACCTGGTGACCCATTGTGCTGCTTCTGCCTGGGGGAGAGTTGACTTTCTTTGCAGGGGCTGGTGTGGGGCTGTGTTTGGATTTGTGCTGAACACAGCATATAAAACACAAGTGTTTTTTATTGGGTGGGGTGGGATCTTTTTCCTGAGGGCTTTCAGAATAACTCCCAAATAGTAGGTTGTTTTGGGCTATCCCCCGGTCCTGAATGGATTCTTGGGTGTACTCAGTTCCAGAAGTGAACATGTGGTTCTGACACTTGGAGTGGGGCCCCTTGGAGAGCCCGTTTTGGGGAGGATTTTGCTGCTTTCCACAAATTTTGGAGATGATAAACAGATTCTGGGGGCTTTCCCTAGGAGGGGAGTTTGCGGAGGGGGAGGTGGAGGCGCCCAGGCCGGGCCTCCCCGCGCTGTCCCCGCGGGGCCCGGCCCTGCCCGGGCACGGCTGGTGCCGCCCGCCCGCGCTTCCCGCCGGTCCGGCCTGCTGCTCCCAGCGCCGGGCGGGGCGGGGCCGCTTCGGGAACCCCCCGGGGCACAGCGCGGCTGTTCTGGGGCTGCGGCACCGCCCGGCGCTGGGGATGGCACAGCTGGGGCCGTGCTGGTGGCGCTGGTGGCACTGGGGCTGCTGGGACTCCCCCCGGCTGCAGGCGCGGAGCGCGGCAGGAGGTAACTGCACGGCGGAAAAGCGGGAGAAGTGTTGGAATAACGGGGGGTGAGATGGGTGAGACTCCCATTCTGAGGTAGATTTGGGGTCGATCACCCCTAAACCGGTGGTTTGGGGTAGGTGGAAATTGGAGGGACGACGGGAAAGGGTGGGAGAGGGGGGAAAAGGGGAGATGGGACAGCGGGAAGAGATTTCTATGGGGATCCCCTCCTGTCCTCCATCACTTGAGCCTCGGAGCTGTTTCTTGGGACTCGGGGGGAGGGAGGCGGATCTACACTGGGGCGTCGCCAAGCTCCCAGTCCATCCCTATGGAGGTAATGGGGAGGGTCTACCCCATTCCGTAGCCAGTGCTGTCGTGGGGTTAGGGCTGGGTTAGGGCGTCCGTGGTGCAGAGGGGGAGAAAGAGTAGCGACGGAGAAGGAAGAGAAGGAGCAGGAGCAAGACCAGGAAGCAAGAGAGGAATGAAAAGGAGGAGCAGGAGAAAGCTCGGGAGTCCACTGCTCACTGTACCGCCCCCGGGAGCATCGTGTCCTTCCCCTCAGCGTTCCGCAGGTTAGATCGCCCTCGATGTCTCGGGACATCCCCTAGAGATGGGGTTTTTTTGGAAGTGTCCCGGTGGAAATGCGGGATTCCGGAGCCGTGCGGCGATCGCCCGATCCCGGCAGCGTGAGCAGCGCCGCGTTTTGGGAGAGCCGAGGGGGAAAACCCCGAGAATGAAATGGGGGCACGGAGGAGGCAGAACCCCCGGCAGTCTGGAGCGGAGAGGGGAGAACAGAGGCGTAACGGAGGAGTCGGAACCCCTGGAAACGGGTCGGTGGGAAAATCACCCTGTGAAGAGCCAGTGTTCACAAAGGAGACAGAGGAGCCCTGGAGGCCGGGGTGTGTACTGGTGATGGGGGAAAAGGAGAAGGGATGGAAGAGGAGGAGAAGGAGGGACAGAGGAGGAGAAGATTACTCGTTGGCTAAAGCACACCAAGGAAAAGGAAACAAAAATCCAAAATCAATCAATCCCAACTGAAATAAACGCAAAACTATTTATGTGGTAGCTGAGGAGGCTCTGAAGGAGGGAGGGGTGAGGGGAAAAAACAGAAAAGGGTAAGGAGAAAAAGGAATGTGGAAGAACCGACTGGTTGAGTCACAAGAGTCAGAGAGTGAGAGAGTCTGTGCAGAACTGAGCCTGGATTTGATCAACAGTTTATGCTTAAAGGCCCATAGCACTTAAACTTAACAGCACTTAACTGGAACTTAATCTGTAACTTCACACAGAATTTATTACACCACAACAGGAACATATCCACATGCCTTACTGACTTACAAATCTAAAGTACTTCCGACTCCAGGTGAGCAGCATTCCCAGGACATTTGCTATGGCATATTCACCATCACACACACATGGACAGGAGTCTGTACAAGGTCCCTGTGGGAAATTCCCCTGGAATCCTATGGAATTCTCCTTTCTGATGCTTTTGCATCTTCCCACCAGGCACAGGGCAGCACCTTAAGGAGTGGGGGGGGCTCAGCTCAGGACCCATCATCATTCAGGGATGCCCTGAGTGCAGCAAATGGGAGAGTTCCCAGCACAGGGAACTTGCAGAGGCCCCAGCACAGGCACGCTCGCTGTTGCAGCTGCTGTGGCCCAGGAGGGTTCCAAGGGTCTCACTCAGGGCTGCTGTTTACAGGGCCCAAGGGATGGGCTTTAGTCACAGGCAGCTTCCATCCTGGCCCCAGCTCAGGTTGGTGACTTTCAGGGAAAGGCTGGGAACAAAAATATAATCCCATCTGGGATGCTATTCAGGCAAAAAAAAAGAAAAAAAAATTCCAAGGCTGCTGGAGCTGGTTGGACAGAACCAGTTTCTGGAACAGACAGTTTGTGATAAACTCAAGAGGAGTTGAGCCCAGCACTAAACAAGTATTTCTCAGATCATGGTGTGACCTGACAGGAGCCGGGGCTGGGGAGAGATTTTCCCGAGTGTGTCCACTGATGTCTCATGAGAACCGAGATGCTCTGAACCCTCTTCCCACATTCCCCACACTTGTAAGGCTATTCCCCGTGTGCCGGTGGGTGATGAATGCAGACGGAAGAAGAGAATTGCCAGAGCCCAGAGCTGGGCGAGGGGCAGACGAGAATCACCATAGGATGATGCAGAGCACCTTCCCAACCGAGTGCCCGAGCTGTCCCCGTCCACTGACTTCACTCCGCAACGTGAAGTGACACTTGGCCTTTGTGGGCAGGGACACAGGTCACGGCGTGCCCCCCGCCAGCCCCCGCTACAGCGACTTCCAGCACCCCAGAGCCGCCCGGAAGCTCAGGCGGCCGTGCTGGACCCGCCCTTCTCACTCCCCTCTGCTCCACGGCCACCGCAGCACCGGCTGCTAGCTGGGGGGCCCCCATGAGCCTCCAGTGAGCCGCAGGGAACCCCTCCAGGGGGTAAGGGAGAAACGAAGGCACTCCCTTTGGGAACCACTTTTCCTCTGTGCCACCTCCCTTCATCTTCCTTCAGTCACTCCTTTCCCATCGTGCTCCCAAATCCCAGCTCCCCTCATCTCGGTTTGGGGCTGACCCACCTCCTCCACCGCCCCGTTTGGGGGTCCCCCCCCGTCTCCTCCCTTCCTCCCCCGCTCACACCGTGCCCGGTCCCGTCTCACGCCGGAGCCGCTCGCCCGCAGCCGAACGGAGGGCGCGGAACGGGTGGGAAGCTGCCGGCAGAGCTAGGATAGAGGAAGAGGAGGAGCAGGAGACGGAAAAGGAGGAGAAGCAGGAAGAGGGCGTGGAAGAGGGGTTCATTTTTGTCCTTGCCTTGAATTTATCTCTCCCACGGCTTCCACTGTACCAGGGCCGGGAGGTCTGCGGCGCCACCCAGCCCCGCTTCTGTAGCCCTCTGATCTTCCACGGGGGAGAAGAGGAAAAAGGAAGAAGAAAGAGGAAGAAGAGGAAATTCGCGGGTCCACCGCGCCCTGTGTCCGCAGCCGTCCCGGCCCGTGGAGCTTCTGCCCCGCAGGATCCCACAGGTGACCGGGGAGGGGGAACTTGCCCCAAATATCTTGGGCGTCTCCGAGAGGTGTTTTTTTTCGGCGGGATCCCGGCCGTGCCTGTTGGCAGAGCCCAGGCTACGGCGGGGAGGATGCGGGGTCCTGGCTTCCACGTGGAGATCGCCCGATGGGGGTAGGGGACACCGGCTCTAGCTACCCCTGGCGTGGGAGATCGGAGCGGGGCGATACCGGTTTGGAATAGCCGCGGCAGACTGGAAAGGAGGAAGCACAGAGTTAACGGGGAGGGCAGGATCCCCTTGACCCTGAAACGGGGAACTGGGAGGGGGCGACATCCCCGGGATCCTGGAGTAGGGCGAGCCTGAAGAGGGGGAGCCCTGGGACCCCCTGCAGCCGAAACAGAGACTCAGCAGAGAAGGGTCCCCTAGGACCTCTAAAACTTCCAGTAACCCTAAGTTGACAGAGACAGAAGCAACCCAGGAGACAGAAGACCTTCAGAACTCCAAAACTTGAGAGACCAGAGAGGGGGGAATCTTGAAGGGCTCCTTTGCTAAATCTTAATATTTTGGAGGGGTGTTTTCTGCATCGTAGTGTTTTGGAGGTTTTCATAGCTGCAAGATGCCTGGTGACTTCTAGAAATGGACTTGGGCAAGAGGAATGTCCAACCCAGCATGCTCACATGTTGTTTCCCCCCAAAACCAGGATTTCTCATTCCTAAGGCTTGGCTGAATGGAGGACGAGGCTGCAGTGAAGAGGGAGATGCCCTGGGATGCTGAGGCAGGTGAGGAGGAAGTCTCTGCCCCTTTTCCCCCTCTCTCCTTCTTCATCTCCCGGCCCAGCATGGCCCTGGCTGCAGCACAGCTCCGCTGCTGATGCCTCCTGCCTGGGATGGATTGGGGGATCTCCTTCCCCTTCCCTCTGGCACAGAGGCAAATCCTATCCTCTCATTGTCCTTCCTCCCCCAGGCAATGAGCTGCAGACAGAGATCAAGGAGGAGAAATCCCCCTGGCAGGACACTGTGGCAGAGGCCATTTTTGAGTGGCTCCAGGGCGCAGGAATCCAATGGGGAGGAAAAGCCCCAGAGATCCCTCACGAGGAGGAGCTGCAAACCCAGCCCAAGGTGCTCCAAGGAGGAAAGATCTCCCCTGTGCTGGGAAGATGGCCAGAGCTTCAGCCAGAGCTCAGAGCAGGTGGAGAAGCCTCACGCTGGGGAGAAGCCCTACAAGTGCTTGGAGTGTGGGAAGAGCTTCAGCCGGAGCTTCCACCTCCTCTGCCACCAGATGATCCACACAGGGGAACGCCCATATGAGTGCTTGGAATGTGGACAGAGCTTCAGCTGGAGCTCCTGTCTGATCCGCCATCAGGTAATTCACACGGGGGAACAGGCCTACATGTGCAAGGAGTGTGGGAAAAGGTTCAGTGACCGCTCCAACCTCCTCACCCACCAACGCCGGCATGCCAGGGAACGGCCCCACCAGTGTGGGGAGTGCGGGAAGAGCTTCAGCATCAGCTCCGACCTAATCCAGCACCAGAAGACCCACAGTGGAGAACGGCCCTATGAGTGTTCCCAGTGTGCAAAGAGATTTCGGACCAGCTCCCATCTCCTCCTGCATCAGCGCATCCACACGGATGAGAGGCCCTTCCGCTGCCACGACTGTGGGAAGGGCTTCAGATGCAACTCCCACCTTGTCAGACATGAGCATGTCCACACCAGGGAGAGGCCCTACGAGTGTCCTGAGTGTGGGAAGAGCTTCTCCCACAGCTCTGCCTTGACCCAACACCAATGGACCCTTGAGTAGGGGAAGTCCTACAAGTGCCCTGACTTCAGGAAAAGTTTTGTCTCCTGCTCTAACTTCATAACCTACTAAAGGACCCGTGTTGCATTATCCACAGTGACCCATATTATGCTAAAACATGGTGATCCACATTCCTGGTGATCCATGTTGGGTGAAGACCTGGTGACCTATGTTCCACATCATCCATATTGGTAAGACACCTGGCTGGTAGTTTTCACCTGCTCCTGGTTCACTGGAGGCACCTGGATGAACGCAGGGGAAGGAATGTACATCAGGATGTGGACTGACATCAGAAATTGAAGTACTGAGGCCTGAATGATGGGCACTGTGCCAAAGGTGATCTCTAGATGAACCTTCCAACCAAACATTATATGATACTTGTATCTGCTAATTAGTGAAATATCAATGATCATTAGTGAAATATATGATGTGATACAAATGTATTTATCCTTCCCTGTACATTGCCAATGCCAACTCCCTTGGTTCCTTCTTGAGCCCTGAGCAGGCTTTGGGTGGAACCGAGATGATGTGGATTGATGCTGGCCGGATGCCACGCATCCACAAAAGCCACTTACTCGTACAGGGGAGAGAAAATGTGTCACAAAGAGTTCATGGGTTGAGATAAGGACCGGGAGAGACATCCCTCACCAAACACCCTCACAGGCAAAACAGGCTCAGCTTTGAGATATGAAATGAACTAACAAAATCAGTGTAGGATAATAAATAAATTAAGCCCTAAAAACCACCTTCCCCCAACCCTCCCTCCTTCCCACCTCTATCCCAGCAACACGTCCTGCCAGGGATAGACTGGGGGGATATCCTTCCCCTTCCCTCTGGCATGCAGGCAAATTCCATCCCATCCTCCTTCCTCTTCCTCTTCACTGACAGAGACCAGGGAGGACAAATCACTGCATCAGAGCCTTGTGAAAGAGTTGATTCCACAGTGCAGGAATCCAGTGTGGAGGAAAAGCCCCAGAGATATCCCACAAGGGAAGGCTCCAAAAAAGCTCCCCAAAGCTTCATCCAGAGCTCTGACCTGGTGGTCCTTGAGTGGTTTCACATTGGGAAGATGTGCTACAGGTGTTTGGAATGTGGGAAGAGCTTCAGATGTGGCTGCTACCTGATCTAGCACCAGAAGATCCACAGGGGAGAACAGCTCTAGAAGTGCTTGGAATGTGGGAAGAGCTTCTGCCAGAGCTCCTGTTTGATCCACCATCAGATAATTCACACAGGAGAATGACCCTACAGGTGTAGGGAATATGTGAAGAGCTTCAGTGACCACTCCAACCTCGTCAGCCACCAGCACCTGCATTCCAGGAAATGGCCCTACCAGTGCGGGAAGAACTTCAGCCAGAGCTCCCACCTGATTCGCCACCAGAATATCCAAGCTGGGGGATGGCCCTAAGAGTGTCCTGACTGTGGGAAAAGCTTCACCCAGAGCTCTGCCTTGACTTTACACAAATGGATTCACTGGGAAGGGGACCCCTGTGAGTGCCCCAAGTGTGAGAAGAGCTTCATCTGCTGCTCCATTACCCATTGGAGGATAAGCGTTGGATGATCCCCAGTGAACCCCGTAGGGCAGAGACCTGGTGACCCATGTTCCTGATGATCCATGTTGGGCCGTGTATTGGGTTTGTGTGATCAGGTTTTGGAAGTGGGGGTGCTCCAGGAGTGTCTTCTCCCATGTCCAGCTTCTGTTCTTCCCCGTCCCTGAAGGTGAGTGTAAGCCAGGTTCTGGTTCATGGATCCCCTGGGACAGGGGAATTTAAGGTGAAACAGCAGTGATTGATCTGTGTTTATATCTCTGTTGGGTTTATTTTAGAACCATTTGTTTGCTGTGTAAAGGGGATTTGGAGCCCTTTTTGGTTACCATCTCCAGTAATATTAAAAGCATTAAAGTAACACTAGAGAAATTGTGAAAGGGAAAAGAAAGAAAGTATGAGAGTAGAAAGATAGACAGTCGCCAGCCCTGGATCCAGCAACAAAAGTTTAGGTTTTGATTGCTACAATGTCCCTGTCCTTGGTCTAAGTGGTGGTCCCACAGGTTCAGGTTTGGGTGAATGCCCAGGTACCTCCCCCCGTGAGAAGTTCTACACTGTCTGATGTCACACTGTGGGTCCCGGGGCACTCTAGGGGGCTCTGATGGTTTATGGCCCCTGGTCCAAAGCCCTGTCTCACCTGGCAGCATCTCCTTCTGATCGGCCTCTTCCCTCCCCTGGCTGCCAGCTGGGCTCCCCCCTCCGAGGCTGGGTGTTCACCCCCTCTGCCCCGGGCACTTCCTGTGCCCATGGCCAGCAAAGCCCCCCCCACTGCTTTTGCCAATGGCCAATGGTTTGAGCCATTTCAGTCCCTTACAGCTCTGTTCCCCAAAAGCTAAGAGGGATTGGTGGTACCTGAAAACTACTCCATCCCACTGAAAATGGCTCAATTTGACCTCAAAACATCTCAATCCCTCTTCAAAATGTTGGGGTATCCCCTGTGCCCACAGCCAGGGGGGGCTCCCAGCACCCAGAGCAGGGTGACACGGGGGGACACCATGCGGGTCCCCATTCCCGATCCATCCCGGGCCGTCTCCCATCACAGTATCCCTGTGGGGCCCCTCCAAATCTCTCCCCACTGGCCCCCAGTAAATGGGACTGGGGAGAAGTGGGGAGCTTTACTGGGAACACTGGGAGCAGCTGGGCGGGGGCAGAGTGACAGCGGGGTTGGGGGGACACACGACTCCCCCAAAATCAGTGCAGGGACAGGGCGGGGGGTCCCAGCCCGGCCCAAGGCCACGGGGAGGGGCTGCAGTCGCTGCGGGCTCAGGAGCTCTGTGGGCAGAGAAAAGGGAGTGACACCGGGCTGGGGTCCCAGGGGGAGCACACACGCTCTGGGGGAGGGGGGACAAGACCCCCAGGACCCCTCCTCACCTTCTTGTGCAGGTAGAAGCCAAAGCACAGAGCAAAGAAGACGAAGCCCAACACAGAGCCCCCAATCCCTATCAGCACCTTGCTGCAGGCGGTGTTCAGCGGCGTCTCTGGGGGTCCACAGGGGTCAGGAACACCCAAAAACTCACAGACACCCCAAGACCCTTCAAGCACCCTGGCACCCCTCTAGCCCACCCAAGACGTTTCCTATCCCCATCCAACCTCTCTAGTACCATCCAAGTCCCTTCCCCATCCCTCTAAGACCCCAAACTCCCTCCCAGTTGACACCCATCCCCCAATCATGCCCCAAACCTTTTCCCAGTCCCTTCCCAGTCACACCAGGACTCACCAACATCACTGCCAGTAGATCGAAGCACACTTAATTTCCCTTCCACTCCCTCTTTTACATCCCCAACCTACTTCCAGCCCCTCCAGCTGTATCTGACTTCCTTCCAGTTACATCCTGCATCCTCAGTTCCCTCGCAGTAGCCACCAGGAAACCCCTAACTGCATCCCAGTCTTCCCAGCACCCTCCAAACCTCTTCTCTGCCTTCTCAGGCCATCCAAACCTTTCTCTCAGTCACTCCCTGGCTCCTCCAAACTCCCACCCAATCAATCCCAGCTACTACCAACTCCTCTCCCAGTCCCCCAGTCCCATCCCCCCATCCGCTGGCGCTGTGGAGCCGGACCGTACCCCAGTGCCGGCTCAGGGGGTGCTCCAAGCTGACGTGCTCCACCTGGCAGGTGTAGCTGACTCTGTGCCGCGGGGGGGTTTCCAGCAGCACCAGGACCTGGTAGGTCAAGTCCCCGTTGGGTACCACGTCAGTGGCCACCACGTGCTCCGAGAGTTCCTGCTGGCCCTGGAACCACCTCACCTGGATCTCGGCAGGGTAGAAATCCATCACGGAGCAGAGCAGGCGGCCGGGGCCAGACTGGGAGCTCGAGGGCACCAGCGAGATGGACACACTGGGGGGCACTGGGAGAGAGTGGGGAGACACTGGGGTGAGATGCGAGTAAAATGGGAGATACGGGAAGAGGGCTTGGGTAACATTGAGATGGACTGGGGGGAGACTGGGACGGCACTGAAAGAGATGGGAGAGAGTTGGAGAGTGCTGGGAGGGCACTGGGAGAGAGGATGGAGGTCTGGGAGTGGACTGAGGACTGGGAATGGAATGGGAATGGTCCGGACTGAGAGGGAGTAGGAGGGATTGAGAGGGTTTGCGAGGGATTATGAGGACACTGTGAGGGCCTGGGGCGGCACTGGGAGGGACTGGGAATGAAGCGCGCGGCGCTAGGAGGTCGAGTCCAGCGCGGGGCACTCGGCGCTGCGGATCTGCCTGGCAACTGGTGAGTCATCAGAGAGCCGCGCTCTGATTGGCCGAGAGCCTTCAGCTCCACGCGCGGCCGAGAGGGGCACACGCGCGAGGCACTGGGAGAGAATAGGATGGACTGGGAGAGCCACAGGAGTCACTGGGAGGGGACAGAAGGCCACAGGCATGGGCACAAGAAGTGCTGGGGCCTCTGGGGTGATTCCCAGGGAGGTTTTGAGGGATTCCAGGTTCATACCCAGGTCAGGGCCCGAGCGCTCACGCTCTGCCCCACGCTCACCTCTGCGCTCCACAAGGAACGGGCTGGACAACTCGTAGTTGTGCCGGCAGTGCCTGTCCACCGCATCCCGTCTGTACTCCATCCATTCCGGGTCGCTGTTCCAGTACCTGGCAACCGTCTCCCCATATGGGCTGTCCCCTACAAAGTGCCCCACATCGCTGTCGAAGTGCACGTACTGCTCCCGGTTGTAGATGAATCTCTTCACGAACCTCACCCGGTTGGTGCCATTAATGAAGTGACACTCGGACTTAACCATCTCCTGGAACACCCCTGTGTGTGCAGGACACAGATCAGCGGGTGCCCTCCCAGCCGCCGCCACCACCCCACAGCAAGCCAAGAGCTCAGAGAGCCACCCCGTGTGCCCACTGTGCACCCCCAGTGTCCCACAGCCGCCATGGGACCCTTCTCGCCCTCCCGTTCCTCTTTTCCACCCTTCTCCACACTTTCCTCCCTCTTTCCCATAACTCCTCAGTCGCCAGCACCTCCCTACATCGATTTGAGAGTTCCAATTTCCCCTTTTCCCTCTACGCCCCACCCTTCCCTCCCCTCCCCTCCTCTCCCCTCCCCTCCTTTTCACCCGAGAGCTCCGCGCCCGCAGCCAAGGAGGCTCCCAGCACCACCAGTGGCACCAGCATGGCCCCAGCTGCCGCCATACGCTCCATGGCCAGCGCCGGGCAGGTTCTGACACCTCTCCCCTCCAAAAATTCCCCTGGCGGAGGGGGCGGGGCACGGGCGGAGTACAGGTGAGGAGTTCTGGGTGCTGTGGGACGGCCTGGACACTGAAGAGTCATCAGCGCCACGAGCTCTGATTGACTCAATTATTGTAGTGCCTTCTCTGATTGGCTGAGGAGAGGCCCGGAAGTTGAAGGAAGGACCAGGAAAGATCCCACCCTGAGCACCGGCACGGGAACAACAGACCCAGCCTGGGCACAGGGAGGGAATGTATTTCCAATCATACCACAGCAGGACAAGGGGAAGGGAAAGAAATCTCTCCAACCCCTTCCCCCCACCCAACGGGGAGCACCCAGAGCGGGGGTCACCTGGGCTCTGATCAACGGGCGTCACTGGGGATCATCCAACACCGATCCTCCCATGGGGGATGGAGCTGGAGCAGAGCACGAAGATCTTCCTGCACTCAGGGCACTCACAGGGCTTCCCAACTCCGTTGGGTCAAGTGGGAGCTCACAGAGAAACTCTTCCCACACTCGGGACACTCGTAGGGCCTCTCCCCGGTGTGGATCCTGTGGTCCTTGATGAGGTGGGAGGTCTTGCTGAAGCTCTGCCCCCATTCCAATAACTTGTAGGGCTTTTCCCCAGGGTGGATCCTACCACGGGTGACCAACACAGGCTTCCGTATGAAGCTCTTCCACGTTCCAAGCACCAGCAGGGATGTCCCTTAGTTTGGATCTCCTGGTGCTGGATCAGGTGGGAGCTCTGGCTGGAGCTCATTCCACATTCCAAGCACTTGTAGGGTGTCTCAGTTGACAGTTATGAGACGATTTAGAAGAGGACACTCTGGAATGAGTGTTGTCTCCTCTACAGGGTCCCAATAATCCCTTTCCACCAATAAGAAATTAATATTAATAGATGAAAGTGAAAAAAACTCCAACATTTTATTAACAAACAGCGAGCCCACAAGGCAAGAAAAATAAAAGTAAATAACTGCTCGGTATTAAATTGTCAGACCTTACCCTACACACACCTGGGACAAAAGACCCAAAATGCCGGAGAAAAGAGAAATCCCCGCTCAGGACACACGGTACAGGTGGTGCCGGCTTCTCCCCCAGGGGAAAAACCAACCAGGGTCTATCCCGAAGGAGATGAAAGCCCGGGGCTGTCCCAGCCTTGAACTCCTCCCCAGCCGGGCTCTGCGGGCACGGTCCCGGCAGGCGAAGCAGCGGGGCTGAAGCCTCGGGCTGTTTTCTCTCCCGGCTCAGCCCGGCTCCCAGCGGCTTTGGGCTGCAGCAGCACCGCTCTGCTCCTGCCGGCGCGGAGCCCCCGGGCTCCAACAGAGCAGCTGCTCAGCTCCCCTCCAGGCACACCAAGGCTCGGCACTGCAGCCTCTCCGAGCCACTAAATAGGAAAAACCCCCTTTGTTTGCCTGGGCAAAAAAAGCTCTTCAGCCAAACAGAAAAACTCAGTGCACAGAGAGAGCCGCGGAAAACTCGAGCAGCGAGGCTTCAAAACGCCCGCACAGAGAACAAGGAGTCTCTCCGTTCTCTGACCCACACACATCCCCTCTCGGGCTGCTGGGGTTTTGTGCCCACTCCTTGGGCACACAGCAGAGGATCATGGAATGTACCATCACAGTAACTCACTCCAAGAGAATCGTGTATACAATAATCACATGTATCTGTCCACCTATAAAAGCAGGTACAGAACTCTGGATCCAGCAATGTGCATGTAGGACAGAAGTGGAGAGGCTGAACGGACACCAGGGGAGATGTGGAATGTAGGGACAGAGCAAATCCTCCCAGGGCTTTAACCTTATTTAACTTGATTCCCAGCTTTTGTTTAAAGGGCTTTGACTGCCAGATTTGAATGAACTGAGATCTCACTGTGAAAAGCAGAGCAGTGTGGAACCAGAAACTGCTGCTGGAGTCAAAGTCTGCACTTGTCACATCTCAGTTTTACAAATATATTGAATAAAAAACTTCATTACCCACAACCTTTCCCAGCCCATCCCTCCTTACACAA
>WBND01001682.1:2554-13000 GCA_013398595.1 Tychaedon coryphoeus
TTTTTTTTTGTTTTCTACCCCTTGGTTTGAATTCAGGAAAAGAGGAGGTTTTTTCCTAAGTGATTAAAAACCTCAGCTCTTCAGACCCAGAAGTCTCAGAGAGCAGTTTCCTGTTTGGATTTATTTCAGTGCTGAGGAGACTCTGAGTCACAACAATCCCTGTGATGTGACTAAAAGCTGAACCTGGTGTTTCAGCTGTGACTTTTAATTGCATCCACTCCCCCTGCTGCCCGAGGGGCAGGGATGTCTCAGTGCAAACACAGCACTTCAGAGCACTTGGTGTGCTGGCTCCTCTGAGTGAGGCAGCCTCAGCTGGGCCCTCCTTCCCTTGTTTGTGCCATGGGGGGGCCAAGTGGTGTCCTGATCCCTCTTTCCTTGCTTGTGCTCTTTGAGTTTTTGTTTTTTTGTTGCCTTCAAGCTTCCAATTAAGGACATCAAAAGTGGCTTTGGTGCTAGAGCCAGGGCAGCACAGCCTTCACCTGGCCCTGTGCAGCTGGCAGGGCCTGACTTGGAGTTGTTTTGCCAGTATGAACAGTCAGGACCCCTGACAGCTTTGTGGGGCACAGAGGTGTCACCTGTTCACACAGCACCTCTGGAAGGTGGCAGGCAGGAGTGGGAGGAGTGGCTCAAGCAGTGGCCTGAAGCCCAGAGTGTCTGGGCACAGCTGGAGATGTTTCTCTGCAGTTTGGAGATGCTGCTCTTGCCTTCTCTCCACCCTCTGGAGTCCTGGAGCAAGATTGGTTTGGCCACACGATGCTCCAAGAGTGGCAGCTGCTGGAAAATGGCACAGAACTCTTCCTAAAGAGCTTTGACTGATGTACTTCAGAATGCCTTGGCCCCTTTTATTGTGTTTTATTTGAGCTAAGTTGTCAGATTGCTCAGCTGAGCCACTCTGTTGAAGTGGAATTCCTGCTGGTAATGGCAATTTCCCCAACACCTGTTCTCTTGAATCATTCACTTAGATTCTGCAAATATTCATGCCATCTTGGTTTCCTTCACAGACAGAAATCAGAGCTCTTCTCCTTACAGAAAGATCCTCTTGCTGAATTTAACCTATCAAGTGTTGGAATAGATAAAGGAGACTTTCCCAGTAATATAGTATGGCTACAGATATCCCATCGTTTTGTAAGCATAGAGTATTTTTTTTCCTTTTTTTTCTTTTTTTTGTGATGGTTCTTTTGGATTAAAGACTGTTCTCTCCCTCCTAAATTGCCCATCCTTCAAGTTTGGGAAGCTGGAAATGAGGGTTACACTTCCCTAGAGAAATGATCCCAGCCCCAGTCAGTGGGGAACATTTGGGAACTTTGGCCTCGAGTTGTGCCAGTCCATGGCCTGACACAAAGAGTTTGGCCCCAAATTCTGTGCAGCTTTTAACTGACAGCTGTGTGTAGAAGGCAATCACAGGATGCTTTGGAGTGATGATTTATTTACCTCTGGGTTTTTTCCAGCTGGGATGAATGGGTTCCAGAAAGCAGAGTGCTCAAATACGTGGATACCAACCTGCAGAAACAAAAGGAACTCCAGAAGGCCAACCAGTGAGTAGTGGGGGAGAAGGGCTGGGCAGGGAATATTGGGTTAACAGAGCTTCAATCCAAAGGGATGTGGGGAAGTCTCTGAGCTTCAAACCAAAACCAAAGAAGCTCCTTTCCACCAAAATCTGATTGCTGAATATGCTCTGTTTAAAGGGAACAGTATGCAGAGGGGAAGATGAGAGGAGCTGCTCCAGGCAAGAAGACTTCTGGTCTGCAGCAGAAGAATGTTGAAGTGTAAGATTCCTTTTATTTAAAAATAAAAAACCCACACAAGACAATTCACCCCACAACCCTGCCCAAAACACCTCCCAAACTTTTCCTCCCCAGTTTTACTTTTAAAGGCTGTGCAGCTCAGCTCCATTTCTTGTTTAAATGCAGTTTAAGGGTACCAAAAGGCTTTTGTTCAAGTATTTCATTAAAAATGCCTTTTAGGTGGTGCAGAGTTAATGTTGAATTGAGTAGACACACTCTGCATTTTTTGCACTCTGTTGCTTGTGGCTCAAGAAGTGGTGATTCCTCATAAGTCTTGTATATCTCAGTAAAATCACTTTCTCTGTAGAGTTTCCCAGCTCTTCCAAGCACTTTGGAATAAAATCCTCACAATGCCTTGCCTCCTGCCGTGGTACAGTTATCAAAACTGCATTTAAAGAGCCTTTCTTTGGCTGGTTTTGACAAAACTAAACCAATAAATACACAATTAAAAATGGGTTTGCATCCTAAGATACCCAAAGCAAGCTCAGGCACCTACTAGAAAAAACTTCATTTGAGCTGTGACTGTCAGATTCCCTTCACTCCCTCCCTTTGGTGTTTCAGGGCAGATTTTATGGTGGATTCTCAGAAAACCAGCCCAGCTCTGCTCATTTGTCATCTTCTGTTTGGGCAGGGCTTCACTTAAGGATGAATGTGGCCTTTACTAATGGGATGTTTTGAATCCCTAACTTCATTTGTGATTCTGGCCCTCATAAGGAGGCTGCTGAAATGCCCCCAGTCCTTCAGAGGTGGATTTGGCAGCAGCCTGAGGTTCCATGTCTGATTCAGGGGCAGGTTTGGTGTGAAATGTGAGTCATGGCAGACAGGAATTGGGGTTTGCTCTGGGGCCTGGAGCAGTTTCACTTTGGGATTGGCCAAAACCTGGCCAGGGCTGGAGCTGGCTCCTGGTCTGGGGGAAGGGGAGCCCCTGGATCTGCTGGATCCTTTTCTCCCCCTGGATCTGCTGGATCCTTTTCTCCCCCTGGATCTGCTGGATCCTTTTCCCCCCTGGATCTGCTGGATCCCCCCTGTGCCCAGGTGCTCCAGGGCAGGTGAGTTCTGTGATTCCTCCCCAGGAATCTGTCACTGCCTGTCCTCATGTGGGGTCAGACAAAAAGCCCAGCCCAACTCTGTGTAGGCAGCTGGTAATGAGAGTCATTAAAATCTAATTAAAGCAGGTCTAAATGATGGCCAGCACTAATCAGGCTGCTGAGGGGGCTGTTTCACCCTGTCTCGCATGTGAGTGGTGGGAGGGGCTGGTTGTGGGTGTGAGTTTGACTCAGTTTGTGTGTGTGAGGAAATACTTCCCAAAACACACTTCCAAAATCAAACCTGTGCATTGTCCCCTTGGCCATCTGAGCTCATTGCAGATACACAAAGTGCTGGTGGTGGGGAGGGGGAGAAACTGCTCACACAGCTGCTCTGAAAGGGTGGCACTGCCAGCCTCAGAATTCACCTTTTGCAGCAGCCCTGCAGGATCTCAGGGAAAGGAAATTTATGTTCTGAAGTGTATTCCTCAGCTAACCAAGCAGTGGTGGCACTGCTGGAAGCACAGCTTGTCCCCCAGCAGTGTTCAGTGGTGCCAGGAAGGCAGATCTTGGCTGCTGGGCTGCTCCCTGAGCCTGTGTGTGTGACCTGTCCCCAGGTTCTTCCGGAGGGATGGAGCCCACACCGTGTGCTGCCTGGAGACCCCGGCCATCTCCACACGGTGAGTGGGGGCTCCTTCCCCAGCTCTGGGCTCTGCTGGGGCCCACCCTTCTGCTGCTCCTGCTTCCTTTAACCTGCCTTTCCCCCCTTTTCCCTGCCTTGCTCTCCCCTTTTCTTTTCCAGCCTCATTTCAGCTGCTTTGCCTTTAAACAAAGCCTTGCTCTCCCTATCTCCAGCCCTTCCTCAGAGCTCTGCCTGTTTCCTGGCCCTGATAAGCCCAGCTCAGAGCCTAGAACAGGAGTCACTTGGAGAGTGCAGAATTTCTGAGGGATCAGTGCTGGACTGGGACCCACCCAGTGCCCAGTTTTTGAGCAGTGGATCCAGGAGACAAACTGAGCATGGGTAGTGGGACTCCAGCTAAAACTTCCTGAAAATGGGTAGTAAATAGATAAAGTGCTCCTGAATCTTCCCTCTGCTGCAGTGGTAAAGCTGGAGGGTTTTTTCAGTCTTTTACTGGAAGTTAATTCAGTTGAGTGAGTTTTTTTCTGGGAATTCCCGGCACTTCTGTTTCCTTGTGCCATATTCTGTGTGAAATAAAACAGCTACAAACCTCATGTAGTCCTCCAGGAGCACTTGAGAAGGACAAAACTTCCCCAAATTGGTGAATTCTGACCTGTTCCATGGAGAATCTCGTGGTACCACAGCTCTGAAGCCAAGTTCTAGCTTGTATTTCCTCTGTGTGTCCTTAGCTAAACACAGCCCCTGAGGATCTGCTCCCTGTGCTGCATGCTTGAAACATTTTCTCTGCTGTGCCTTCCTTAAGTACCACTATGTGCAATAATTTGTGTTCTTCTTGCAGGAAAACAAAAAAGAACAAGCAGAAGAGTAAGTGTGTTTTACTTTACATCTGAGTGGGTCTCTCCAGTGAAGGGTTTGTAGGTGAAATCAGATTTTCAGCCTGCCCCAATTCACTGACACCCAGTGCTGTCCCTGCTGGACTCCTGGGGCTCTCCCTGCTCAGGAGGGGAAGGTTCACACTTTTCTGACTGGTTCAAAAATCTGCTTGTTCCAGTCTGTCAGGGTTTTGAGCTCTTGCAATTGAAAAGCAAAGCTGATCTGCTGAGATAATTTCCTAAGTCAAACTTGGGTTTTCTTGCTGAGATGGAGACTGACACAGCTGCAGAGCTGAGCTGCTGGGTCCAAAAATTCTCCCCCAAAAATACAAGAGGCTGGTGTGGTTCTGGTGCAGAAACCTCCCTCAGATAATGCCAGTGCAGCACTTCAAACGGGCACAAACGGGGAACTCCCAGAACACAAGTAATATTTAAAACAACAAAAGGAAAAAAAAAACCCAACAGGTGCAAAGGTGACCTGAGAAAAATCTTGAGCCTTCCTTTGCTCAGTAACTGTTGCTGCTGTTTTTTCCTGCTGCTGTGTGTGCTGTGCCCAGCCCCAGGCATTGGGGAGGGCAGCAGCACCAGTGAGACTCCCCAGCCTCCCAGGAAGAAGAGGGCTCGGGTGGATCCCACAGTTGAAAGTGTGAGTATTTTCCATCCCCTCCCAGGGATTCTGGGTGGAAAACAGAAGGGTGCTGTGCTCCCAATTAGTGCCTGAGAGTAATTAGCCCGGCTTGGCTTTTCTCAGGAGGAAACGTTTATGAACAGGGTTGAAGTGAAGGTGAAGATCCCCGAAGAGCTGAAGCCATGGCTGGTGGATGACTGGGACCTGATCACCAGGCAGAAACAGGTACCTGGGAAACCCTGCCCAGCTCTGGGGCCACCTTCCACTCTGCCAGCTTGCCCAGCTTGCTTGGGGTTTTTTAAGGCCCAGCTAAACTCTGGGAGGAGTTCCCTTCCTACCCTGTACCACCTTAACCTGCTGATTTCATCCTGGAATGTCCTGCTGGGAAAGAGTTTCAGTTCAGCTTCCAGGTATAAATGTCTGCAAGAATGAGACAAACTTGTATTTGTTCTGTTTTGCATTTGTAGCTCTTCTACCTCCCTGCCAAGAAGAATGTGGACTCCATTTTAGAGGATTATGCAAACTACAAAAAATCCCGAGGAAATACTGATAACAAGTGAGTAGTGCTCACTGCCAGCCTTGAACACCTCCTTGGCTGTTGTTGTTGGACTTGGATTCCATGGAAAATGGAATAAAGTTGTGAAACCTGGCCCAGCCCCTGTTCCGAGCCCAAGGTGATGGAGGTGGTCAGAAATCCTGAGGGAGTCATTCCAAACTGCACTTCTGCTTTCTGATGTGATTTCTGCTTCCCCACTTGCCCTGAGCCTTTTCCTGAAGGAAGCTGACAGACATTGCCAGAAAAGCTGTGTGGGGTGAGCCCAGTGCCCCTGGGCTCACAGGGCTGGAGGCCAGGGAGGTGCACACGACTTGTAAATACTCAGATGGGCAAAGCCAATTATTGTTTGTAATTAGCCCAGCCATCAGCCCTGAGCAAAACAAGGTGTGTTTGCTCTGCAAGGAAACTTTCCTGTTTGAAAGGGAGAACAGAAAGGAGAGGTAATTTTCTTCCATTCAAGAGGAAGCAGATTGTTGACTTGTCAGAGTGTTTGAACCTCCTCTGCTGTAATTGTCCTGGTGCTTGTTGTAAATTTGTTGGCAGGGCGGGGTGAGGTTGTGCTCCTGTGTCACTGCCGGTCCCTGTGGAGGCACGGTGAGGCTGGAGTGTGCAGGAAGCTGCCAGGAAGGGAGCAGGTGCCCCTGAAGCCCTGTGGGGCTGTCCCCCTGTGCAGTGCAGTTCATTCAGTGCTGCCCTGTGTGCTGGATGAGCTCTGGGTGACACAGAAGCTGCTGGGTGTCCCCAGTGCTGCTGTGGCTGCAGCAGGGCTGCTCCAAGTCCCTCTCTGGGAGAGGATCCCTGAAAACTGCTGCTCTTGCTGTGCCTAAATCCTGGCTCACTTCAGAGCAGCCCATTCTCCAGGGAGGTCTGGAATTGCCTCCCTCCCTGTGGCTGTGGTTTTAAGGTCTCCAGACAAATTTCCTTGCACGATGTGAACACCCATAAAACACCTTCCTGATTTTTGTGGTCCCCCAAGCCAAGCCTCGCCCCTGGTGCCTGGAGCAGGCCTTGCAGAGCTCTCTGTCCCCAGGGAATACGCTGTCAACGAGGTGGTGGCTGGCATCAAGGAGTATTTCAATGTCATGCTGGGCACTCAGCTGCTCTACAAGTTCGAGAGGCCCCAGTACGCCGAGATCCTGGCCGATCACCCCGACGCCCCCATGTCCCAGGTGTACGGAGCCCCACACCTCCTGAGGCTCTTTGGTGAGTGAGCTGGGCTGAGCAGGAGCTCTGGCAAGGGTTCAAGTGCTTGTTTTCCTCTCTTGAGCCTGTGACAGGCAGCTCTGAAGTGTGGGTTCATTCCCTAAGTGTGGGTTCATTCCTATCCGTGCATCCAAAAGGCTCAGAGCCACGGCGGGGGTTGGGATGGAAATGAATTTTTGAAGTCTGGTTGGTTTGGGTGAAATATGCTGGAATAGATTGCTGGGCTGTTTGCTGTGCTGCTGTAAGTTGTGGATTACCCAGTGAGCTGAGGCAGTGTTGTGACAAGTGTCCCTCCCTGAGCAGTGCGCATCGGAGCCATGCTGGCCTACACGCCCCTGGATGAGAAGAGCCTGGCTTTGCTCTTGAACTACTTGCATGACTTCTTAAAGTGAGTACTTGTGAGGTCAGGGAGCTCAGGCTGCTGGGGCTGCCCCTTTTCAGTGCATTGTTGTATAACTGGGGCCTGTGTGTGGCATCTTCCTCTCAGACTCCACTCCTCTGGTTCTGTTAGTCTGCACTCCTACCCTGTCCCATCTGCTCCTTGTTGCAAAATAAATGCTTCAACATTTATTTATAGCTGCTAAAAAAAGCAGATGATAATTCCAGCAAGCTATTAAATTACACAACAGTTACTCAACAACAATTGAGCAAATGTTTAAAAACTGATGAACTTTAGGAATGTTATTTCTGGGACAGACTGTCACCAGGGCTTTAGTGTGCTCTGGTACCCTGTAGCCTGGGATGTTTTAGGAGGAAAACATCCTGATAATAATAAAACACTTCAGTGTGAAATGAGGTGAGCTTTAAGGTCCCTTCCAACCCAAATCATTCCATCATTCTATGATCATTTGGAAGCTGAAAGAAAACCCTCAGTAAATCCAGGATGGCTCTGGTAGAATCAGCCTGGTAGCCAGGGAAAGCCTGCCCTGGGATAGCCCTGGTCTTCTGGGGCACTCTGAGGTAAATGCAGGTGCTGAGAGCTCTGGCTGTGAGGCAGAAATGTGAACCCAGTGACCAGAAATCCTGAACCTATTCCATGGGAATTAATGGCACACAACCCTTCCTTACCTTTGGCCATTCCTTGTTTTGCCATCCCTCACTCAGCCCTTGAGTTTGTGCAGACAGAGCTTCCTGGTGTCCTGCTCCTTTGGGTACAGCAGTACCAAATCCATTCTTGGTACAGCAGCTGCCTGAACCTCAGGTATCAACAGCTTCCTGCTGTTAATCCTGAGCTGCCAGGGCTCACCTGGAGCCAGAGGTGCTTGGCAGCAAGTTTGGAGTGGATTTTTTGGCTGAGCTGACACGGGATTGTTTTGTGTCTGGGCAAACACCTCCTGATTCACAGATTCACTCAACAGCAGAGCATTTGGGCAAGAGGCAACGAGATATTTTCTGTTGTTTTTTAGATACTTAGCAAAGAATTCCTCGGCGTTGTTCAGTGCCAGTGACTACGAGGTGGCCCCTCCCGAGTACCACAGGAAAGCAGTGTAAGCCCAGTGTCCTCGGGGCAAGGCTTGGCTCCTGCTCCACTCCTGCATCCCGTCCTTCACCTCCCCTCACACAGCTCTGTAAGCGTGGAGTGAGTGAAGTTGGTGTGAAGTGGAGCTGCCACCCAAGCCCAGAGGAGTTCTGTTCTCCGGAGGAATCTCTTGTGCCGGCGTGGGAGCTCCCCGTGGTGGCTGTGGCTCGGTGTTTGCCTCGCTGGGATGTGAGGAATGTGTTCTGCTGTGTCATTGTCTGCACTCAGTGCTGTAGGGCTGCTCCCCCCGAGGCCTGGCCTCACTAACCCGCTTTGTTCCATAGTCACGACAGACCCACGAGGGCTGTGTCACCTGTGTTGGTGCTATTGACTGTCTCACTCACCCCAGTGACTTCTTGGTGTTGGAAGTTCAGTGTTTGGTTCATAAATGTCTGCTTTTCATGGGGTAGTTGAAGGACTGTGACTTTTTTTATATTCTAATGATAGGAAAACGCATTCTCATCTCGTAGTGTTTGGAAATGTTGGTCTTTCGCAGAGCTGTTTTACAGATCTGCAAATAAACTTTTTTAATTTCAGATGTGGTTTCTGGTGTTTGTGTCTGCATCAGTCGCTGCTGTGAGAGTGTCCTGGCCAGGCTGGTGAAGGGAATGAGGGCTTTGGATCTCTAAAAGGCATTGCATGACTTGGCTCTGAGTAGCTGCTCTTTGCAGGCAAAACACCAGGTTTTAATCACAGATGTTACTGCAGGCAGCCACAGTGGCCAGGGATCTGGGACCTATCCTGCCCCAGGGCTGCTCTGGGGTGGGACTGAGCCTTTCTGAGGGGCAGGAGGGTCCCACACGTGTCCCCAGCATGGGCTGTGCCCTCCCAGCACCTGCAGGGGCTGGGGGAAGGTGTGAGCACATCCCAGCAGGGTCCTGTGCCCCCCTGGGCTGAGCACAGCCCCAGTGGGGCTGGGATGGTCGGGTTGGGTGAGGAGCTGTTTGAAAAAGCAGCAGATCTGCTGTTACATGGAAAAATATTGAGCAGTGGGGTGAGGGGAAGTTTCCATGGAAATGAGGCAGGGCTGGAGCAGCTTTGGCTCTTCCAGGGCAGGTTTCACTGGGGATTCTGTTCAGGGCAGGCAGGGAGGAGGGAAGGGCACTGACCCATCCCTGCCCAGCTCTGGGTGGGTGCTCCTTGGCTCCTGCTGCTGTTCCAATCACTGCCTGCTCACCCCAGCATTGCTCATTAGCCACTTCTCATTATTTATCCTGGCCATTACCCTGGGCCAGGATCGTGTTCCAGGCTGAACAATGGACTTATCCTCTGCCAACTACCCCAAGAGTCAAACTGCCTTTTGCTGTCCCTGCTTGTGTTCACAGAACAGGGTTTGTACCAGGCCCTGCTGGGATCTCCTGGTGATTCTGTCTAACGTGGGAGGGTCCCTGGGCTCCTGCTGGTTCCCACACCTGGTGCTTTGCTGCCCCTCTGAGCTGGGAGCCTCTGCTCCTTCCAGCTCTTCCTGGAAAGGCTGAACTCTTCCAGGCTGGCCTGGGGCAGGAATCCTTGGCTTCCTTGGTACCCCACAGAGGCTGGGTGTGCTCATGGCTGTGGTTCCTCAGACAGGGCAGTACCCCCTGGAGAAGCTGAGGAGTTTGAAGAGCAGGAAATGAGATCTCTGCAAGGATGGAGCCCCATGCCCAGGAAGGGAGGCTCTTGGAATGGAGTCCCTGGCATGGCACGACGTGGCAGAGCCTGGGCTCCCTCCTGGAAAAGGTGCTTTTAGAGAAATGAAAATGACTGTGTGGGGAAGCTGTGGGGAGTGGGGATGAACTGTCTGGGGCTGTGCCATTCCCAGCATTCCAGCTGTGCATCCTGCCCTGTGTGCTGTTGCCTCTTTCCTGCCTTTGCTCCCATGTCAGGGTGGTTTCCTGTGCTGGGGGTGTGGAGGGGGCTCCATCCTCGCCCTGTTTTCCTGCTGCCCTTTCCAGCCTGCCCAGCACAGCAGTGCCTGTGTCAGATGTGATCCCAGTGCTCCTCCATCCCCAGGGCTGGTCCTGGAGTCTGGAGAGGAGAGGAGAGAGCAGAGCAATCCTGGTGGCACTGCCCAGCTCAGCCATGGCATCCACACAGGTGAGTGTCCCATAACCATGTCCTGGTGTCCTCCTGGCTGTGTCCCATAACCATGTCCCTGTGTCCTGGCTCTGGCCTGGCTCTGTCCTGCCTGTGTCCCCATAACCATGTCCCTCTGTCCTGGCTGTGTCCTGCATGTGTCC
>WBND01001682.1:44332-56012 GCA_013398595.1 Tychaedon coryphoeus
CAATGAGCCCCAGGCAGCAGGGACAGGCTGAGCTGAGCACTGATGATCCCATCAATGCCATCCCAGTTGCATGGTGTGCAGTGTGGCAATTATGCAGAGGAGCTGTGAACTTTTTTCAGGAAAAAACTGCACATTTTGGGTAATGAATAGTTGGGAGTGTCCTCTCTTAACCTTTCCTACCTCTTAACCTTCTGCCTCTGCAGTAAAATCAGTTGCAAATGAGGAAGATTTATTTTTTTAACATTCTCAAGAGAGGTTTGTGTCATACTAAAAATAATCTGTGTCATAATTGTTCTACTAACCAGCATTAATTTTCCCATCTCATTCCCATGTCATTGCAGCCTTTAAAAGGCTGGGCAGGGTTTGGAGTCCTCAGTAACTGTTCAATCTGTTGGTTCAGTGTCTTTAGTTTTTTTAATTTCATATTTTACTTGTAAGGACTTGGAGTTGGAAAACCAAGATCTGAAAGATCGGGTGAGGGAAGTGCAGGAGGAGCAGAGGATGCTGCTGGACAGAATCAGTGGCTTGCAGCTGCAGCTGAGTGAGGTAAAGCAGCCTTGGGACACCTGCCTGCAAAGCTGGGAAAATCTGGAAAAGCACATGGAATTAGAATCTTTCCTGGGAATTACTGCCATGTGTGCCACTCGTTTTCTGCTGAAAAAGCCTTTGGTCTTTGTAGTGGCTTTGGTTTATTAATTTGAAATTTTTTTGTTGTTGTTGTGAGATAGGATTAGGAGGAAGGTAAAACAAGCTTAATTTTAAATGGTATAAAGAGAAACTTTATTACTAGAAACTATAAGGAAAAAAAAATTAGCATAAAACTTCAGACTATTTTTTTAATACTGAAAACGTACAGAAAAACAATTCAGTACAAGAAAAACTGCCCAAGTCTCAGCAAGTAAAAATTTCAACAAACCTTTACAAACCACCACAGTTTGTAGTTACACTCATTGTGAGGAGCTGATGCAGTGTCCTTCCCTCACACCCAGAAATGTGAGCAGTGGCTCAAATTGTGGCTCTGCCTCTGGGGTGCTGGAATTTGGAGACTGAACTCCAGTAAATGCAGGTGGAGTGGGGCAGGGCTTTGATACTGGAAGTGGAAACACAAAGGAAAAAAAAATATCTTCAATTGGCAACAAAACAAAGCCAAATATTTTCAACAGAAGTTTCTCACCCAAATTTGAAATGGTGATTTTTTAAAAAGTTTCCCTCTTTTTGGAAGTCTAAGTATCACCAGTAAAAAGAAAATATAAAGAGGATTTTTTGTTGTTTTTTTGCTTTGTGGAGGCTGTTTCTTTGCTGTATTTTTTAGAGGTGCATTTATGCAGCTTCTCCTAAATGCAGACCCTGGATAGAAAGAATATTTCTTATTGCAGTCACTGGCTTGTTTTTAAGCACTGCCTTTATAAAACAAACTTCTTCATAGTCACTTCCCAAAATCAGCAAACTTCTTCTGGAAAGCCTCAGTAGTGTCTGAGCTAGAAAAAGAGATTTTCCAGTTTCCAGAGACATTGCTCTGTCAGACATCCTGGCCAGAGAAACAGAGAACAGAGCACAAAGCTGGATGGAAGTTGGAAAGGGGAGCATTAGAAACTGGGGTGGGTTTGTCACTGATGAATTGTGTGAGCCCCTTAAACATCATTGAGGAAATGATTTGGGGGGGATTCTTTTTGTTGTTGTTATTTTTGCAGGAGCAAATGTTTGCAGCTGATCTTGAGAGTGAGGTAGGATGTGTGACCTGCAGGTGTTCCCTGGGGAGTAGGGGCAGCAGCTCTTCTTTTATTTCCTCTGCAGTTTTAAATACTTAGAAGCTACCTAAAAATGAAATATTACTGCTCTGGATCAGTTTATGCAGCTGCACAGCATTTCTGTTACTACAAATAATTCCCATTTCCATAGCTCCTTTAAAGCACATTTAGGATATTCAGCACATTGATAATATTAAGCATCTCTGCAGTGAATTTCAGTAATGTAAGACTAACAAATATGGATTAATTAAACAGTAGCAGGTTATGTTGGTTCGTATTTTTGACTCATTCTTCAAGACTCCTCCTGTAGAGGAGCAGTCTTGAAGAAGAACTCCAGAAGGAAAAATTAGGGATTCTTTTGGTGCTGATCTTGGTTGAAGTTCTGTCTAAACTCTTTTAAAAGTTGCTTGGGGTCTTACAAACCTGTCCCTTCTTGTGGCTCTGGCTATGTGGCACTCCTTCTCTTTCAGAAAGATGAGCTGAAGAAAATCCTGACTACCAAGGAAAAGCAGCAGGAGGAAAGTTTAAGGACTATTGAGGCTCTCAAAGCTAAACTCAAGTATTATGAAGTATGTTGAGTGATTTGAAATGGGATATAGCAATTGGTATTTACAGTAGGAAATACTTCAGCATTTTAAATTGCTGGAACTCTCGAATGGTTCTCTCATTGCAAAAGCTTTCCCTGCCCCTTCACCCCTGGTTTAACACAGAGCAGAAACTTGAAATGAATTTTCAGCTTTGCTTTTGTGTCTTGCTGTTTGATTTTAGGGTGACTCTGCGGGGGCTGGAGGTAACTTTGGAAGCAGTGAGTACAGTTCATTGTTCCAGCTGGCTGTGCCTGGGGGGTGTTGGAGGGGCTTTGGGGTTCTCTCTGCCTGTTGCTGCTCTCACCTGAGCTCCCACTTGTGTGACAATCACTGTTTGATTCTCCAGCTGTAAAGGAATTGTTTTGTCCAACTCCCCTGTGAAGAGAACTCACCAACACCTAACATGAAGTTTCAGGGTTACAAGCAGCAGAGATTTTGAAAAACAGAAAAGCTAAACCCCAAAATGCTCCCATTTGCAGGAGCTGGGGTGTCCTGCAGCCAGCCCAGCTGCAGAGCTGCCTTGCACTCGTGTCACACCAGGGCTCCTGGCACATGGAATGATACTGGAGTGCAGGGGATGCTTTCCCTGCTGTGGGCAAGCTCTGACCCTCCTGCAGGAGCAGAGCCCAGCCTGGCAAACCACTCCTCCTCAGGGGGACTTTGGCCAGGCTTCCTGAGGCAGTAATTAAATAGAAATTGTTTTAATAACAAGTACTTAAACACCAGCCTGGTGTGACCCCAGTGAGCAGAGTAAAGCTGGGCAGGAAAATCAGAGTTCTTGTGATTGTGTTACTGTTTTTAACCAGAGCCTAAACACTGTTTGCTTTGAAAATCCAGGGAAAGAAGATTTATTGCTTAAACAAGGCCAAGCCTTCGCAGTGGAATCCCAGGTAATAAATATTTTACCACTGGAAGGAGCTCTGAGATGGTCGTGCTGGGAAAGCTAAATGTGCTTATAAATGTGTGTTTATTGAGCCTTGCTTCTGAAAAGGGGTTTTGAGGAATTCCTGGTTTTCCCTGTTTATTTCTAACTGTGGGTGCCCTCTAGAGTCCTGTCTGTGGCAGGGCTGTAAGTGCTGGGAACTGCTGGCTCTGTCAGGAGCTCTCCTAAACGTGTTTTACCCACTCACTCTGCAAACTGGGGATTCATCTCCAGCACATTTGTCTAATTTAAATTCAGCTAATATTTGAAGATTTAATTTCCCTGCCTGCTGTATGATAATTCCCTGACAATTCTGTTTGATAGCTATCAACCTTTTAAAGCAACAATTCGGAATAAGCAAGGTCCAGCAGTCCCTTGGGGATGAAATGGGGTGGTCTTTAAGGTCCCTTCCAACCCAGACCCTTCTAGAATTCCAAATTACTGCATTCCTCACTCTTCCCAGCAAGAAGGGTCTGTTAGCCATGACATTCTCTGCTCTGATTCCTTATGAAATTATTTTCACACACTTGTGGGATGGGAGCAGTATCTTCATAAATTAAATTTGTTCTAGCAGATGGGTGATGAAATATGAATGCAGAACAAGGGAAGTGGAATTAATGCATTATACCTGCCCCACCCTGGGTTTTGGTGGGATATTGGGATGGAATTGTTCCCTGGGAGGGTGGGAAGAGCTGGGATGGAATTCCCAGAGCAGCTGTGGCTGCTCCTGGATCCCTGGAAGTGTCCAAAGCCAGGTTGGACACTGGGGCTTGGAGAAATCTGGGACAGTGGGAGGCGCCCCTGCCAGGGCAAGGATGGAACTGGATGGGATTTAAGATCCCTTCCAACCCAAACCATTCCATGATTGGGAAGCAGTAATGTGGAGCTGTATTTGAGATTTTTGCTGTTAAAAGCTGAAACACCTGTTCTCTAATAGGGGCAAAAACAACTTAGTGTGGTTTTAAGAAAAAGAAAGAAATCTTTTCTATATGTTACACTCAGATCAACTGGATTTTAGACAGTCCCCAGATTAAATAATGGCAGTTATCCTATTAAATAATGGTAGTTCCCATATTATGTAGTGGCAGTGGCCAGATTAAAGTAGTGGCAGTGGCCAGATTAAAGTAGTGGCAGTGGCCAGATTAAAGTAGTGGCAGTCCCCATATTGAATAGTGGCAGTCCCCATATTGAATAGTGGCAGTGGCCAGATTGAATAGTGGCAGTCCCCATATTGAATAGTGGCAGTGGCCAGATTAAAGTAGTGGCAGTGGCCAGATTAAAGTAGTGGCAGTCCCCATATTAAATAATAAGTAATAGACACATGTGTGTGACCTGTCAGAGCTGTGAACTTTTATTTTTTTTGTGCCAATTTCCCTCCAGTCCAGGTCTATGCTGAGGCCCCTGGAGCTCTCCCTGCCTAGCCAATCCCCCAGCTCAGAGAAGGAGGCTTTAAGGAAGGAGCTGGAGAGCCTGAGGAGCTGCTTTGGGGCAGCCAAGGAGGAGATCAGCAGGCTGCAGAGGGAGCTGTCCCTGAAAGGCTCCGAGTGCAGGGCTCTGGCCGCCGAGTGCCAGAGGAGCAAGGCAGAGGCTGATGGGCAGGTCAGGCAGCTGGAGGATGCTCTGAAGGACGTGCAGAAGAGAATGTTCGAGTCTGAGGGCAAGGTGAAGCAGATGCAGAGCCACTTCCTGGCCCTGAAGGAGCACCTGGCCAGCGAGGTGGCCGCGGGGGGCAGCAGGGTGGCCGAGGAGCTCCGGGAGCAGCTGCAGGAGATGAAAGCCAAGTACGAGGGAGCCTCTGCTGAGGTGGGCAAACTCAGGAACCAGATCAGGCAGAACGAGCTGCTGGTGGCAGAGTTCCAGAGGGACGAGGGCAGGCTGGTGGAGGAGAACAAGAAGTTGCAGAAGGAGCTTGTGAAGTTGGAGATGGAGAGAGAGAAAAGGGGCAGGGATGTGACGGAGCTGGAAGGGCAGCTCAGGGAGACTGCAGCCAAGCTGGCCCAGTCTGTGAGCGCAGAGCAGTTTGAGAACATGAGGAGTTTGCTGTCAGACGAGGTGAGTGAGAAAGCAAGGAGGTTAGCAGAGGTGCAGGGGGAGAGGGAGAAGCTGCAGGCAGAGGTGGGGCTGTTGCAGAGGGAGTGTGAGAGTCAGAGAGCTCAGCTGGCACAGTGTGTGAAGCCAGAGGAGCACGAGCAGATGAGGAGTGGGTTTGAGCAGAGGGAGGAGGAGCTGGGGAAGGCGATTGCTGAGCTCTCACAGAAGAATGGGACTCTGCAGAAGGAGCTTGAAAGATTGCAGGCTGATAACAAGGTGCTGAAGCAGCAAGTCCAAACGCTAAAAACTGAAATTAAAAGCCAGAATGTGCCTTTAAAAATTCATGAGGAGCTGAAGAAAACAAACGATCTGGCTGTGGGTGACCTGACAAAAAAGCTTTTTGAAGTAACAAAGAAGTACAATGAAAGCAAAGCAGAAGCTGAGAAGTTGCTGGCAGAGAAGAACAGCTTAAATGAGAATATCAGCCACTTCCAAGCTGTGTACCTGTCTCCAGAGCAGCACAAGAAGGAGGTGGAAGCTTTAAAATCGAATGGGATTGAGCTTGAAAAGCAGCTTGCTGAGCTTCAGAAGAAATGTGATGAGGAGCAAGCAAAAGTGGGCAAGCTGGTGGCTGAGAACTCGGGGTTGAGGGAGACCCTGAGGGATCAGTACGTGCTGGCCACCACACATGAAGAGGTTAAAACTGTCCTGAACAGCACCCTGGAAAAAACCAATGGGGAGCTGTCAGATCTGAAGAGCAAAATTGCAGAGATAAAGCAAGAGTTCCTGAGGGTAACTGAAGAAAATGGAGCTTTGAAAAATAAGGTGAAGGTCTTACAGAACCAATTAAAAACAGAGTACATAAGCTTAAAAGATCACGAAACCACGGTAAACACTTTAAATAAGAGCGTGCAGGAGCTGCAGGAGAACAATGCTGCCATCAGGGCTGAGCAGGAGAGGGGGCAGGATGAAATCTCACAGCTGCACGCAGAGATTGAAGCCCAGAAGAAGGAGCTGGACACGATTCAGGAGTGCATCAAGTCCAAGTACGCCCTGGAGGACAGGGAGCAGAGCTTTGAGGCCACAGTGCAGGAGCTGAGGGCGCAGCTGCAGCAGGAGCAGCAGAGGTGCAGGCACAGCCAGGAGGAGCTGCAGAGGTGCAGGGAGGAGAACGAGAAGCTCAGCAGCGGGGTTGTGTCCATCCAGCAGGACCTGCAGCAGAACCAGGTCCTGGCAGAGAAATCCCACCGGCTGGAGCGGCTGTGTGCCAGCAGGATGGAGGAGCTCAACCAGCAGCTGAGGGCTCTGCTGAGCAAACACACGGGCCAGGAGGAGCAGGAGGAGCTGCCAGGGCCCCGGCAGGTCCTGGCAGGGCACGTGGAGGCGCTGGGGGAGGCTCTGGGCCGCACGGTGGAGGAGCTGCAGGAAGCCCTGAGCAGGAAGGAGGAGCGCCACGGGAAGGAGATGCTCCAAATCAGGGAGCTGCAGCAGGAGCTGGCTGGGCTGAAGGAATCCTCCGTGCCCCTGGTGGAATACACCCAGCTGAGGGAAGGGCTGGAAGCAGAGATCAGGGCTGTGAAGTGCAGCCTGCAGGAGAAGGAGGCCGAGCAGCGAGCCGGGAGCCAGGAGGTGCTGAGGCTGCAGGAGGAGCTGCGGCTGAGCCAGCAGGCTCTGGCAGAGCTGCAGAGCCAGCAGCAGGGGGCCAGGGCAGAGTTCAGCTCTGTCAAGAGTGCCCTGGAGGCCCAGGTGAGCAGCATGGCCGGCCAGTTGGCCAGCATGAGCCACAAGTACGAGCAGGCCTGCCAGGAGGCTCTGCAGGCCAGGAGGAGCGAGCTGAGCCTCAAGGATGAGAAGGAGCTGCTCCAGCTGCGCAGCTGCAGCATCGAGCAGGAGATCAGGGACCAGAAGGAGAGGTGTGACAAGTCACTGACAACCATCCTCGACCTGCAGAAGAGGATCCAGGAGTCTGCAAAGCAGGTGGAAGCCAAGGACAACAAGGTGAGCTCTGGGGTTTGTGCTCCTGCTGCTGTTCAGGGGCTGGGCTGCAGCTCCTGAGCTGTCCCAGCACCACTTTGTGCTCAGCTTTAGGTGCCCAGGGCTGGCCCAAAGCAGATTGAGTCCTGATTTTGCATGATGCAAAGTTTTTCCAGTCCCTTATATATTCTGGACATGGTGTAGTATTTAAATCCTGTTAAAGCTTCAGACTTTTGGGGATATCAACCCCTCCTTCCACTGGAGCTGGGCTTGTTGGGCATCTCTGACTTGCCTTTTAAAAGTTCACTGTTGTTCCTAGAAGTTAGAGCTGGAATATCCTGAGATCCTCCCTTTTCTCAGTCCCCTCTGTCCCTGCTGCCCTGCAGGGTCTGTGCCTGGCACACCCCAGTGCCAGGGAGCTCAGTGAGAACCAGCATGTCAGCAAAGTAAAATCCTCTCTTCAGTGCTTGCTGGGCTTCACCAGCCTGGAGAGAACGTTCCAGAGCAGTTTGCAGTGGGCCCTCCTGAGGTGCTGTTTTCTGGGGGTTCCTCCTGCAGATCACAGAGCTGCTGAACGACGTGGAGCGCCTGAAGCAGGCTCTCAACGGGCTGTCCCAGCTGACTTACACCACTGGGATCCCCTCCAAGAGGCACAGCCAGCAGGTGGAACTGCTCCAGAGCCAAGTGAGAACACTCCAGCAGCAGCTGGCTGTAAGTGCTCACACAAGGTGCTGTGTGACGTGCAGTAGCATTGCTTTAATTCCCTGTGTAAACAGGGAAGTGTGGATGTGCCCCTGCAGCCTCTCACTCCACAAGTGCACTGTCCATTCTTTCCTTGTTTTTTTCTTTTTTTCCCTGAGTTCTTGCTTCTCTTGTAAATTTTTCTGCTTTCCTCTTCAGTTTGAGTTGCAGCACTTGGCAACTTTTCCAGGTAAAAAGGATATGAGCAAAGCAGGAGGGTTTGTGCTGATGGGGTACTGTGCTATAATCCTGCCAAGACCATTTGTGAGTGCAGCTCAGCTTTAGTCATTCCCTACAGAAACCCAGCCATGTACTTTTTCTCACCTTGGAAGGGTGAGGTGCTAATTTCTTTATGGCTTTGAGCTCCTTTGCCTGCAAGCCCTGGGTGTGTTGTTTGTCATGAGGCCCTGAGAGAGCAGGGGACACCTCCTGAGTGCTGGGATTTTGTGCACTTGAGTAAAGCTGTGTCTGAGCCAGGTGAGTGCTGCTCCTGCTCACACTCACAAACACACCCATCAGGCTGTTTGCAGGGTTGATTCTTGTGAGGCAAACTGCTCTAAAAAGGGGTGGTTTTAACCAAACAGCTGGTGATGAAACAAGTGTGTGCAGGGCCAGGAGCTGGGTCCAGCTCAGGATATTCTGTGATTCTGTGACCTCAGCCTGGCAGCTTCCAGCAAAAGAGCAGTGGAGAGGATAAAACTTCAACCTGTAAATTCAGCTTTGCTTGGTCTGGCAGTGCCCAAAGCCAGGGCTGGAAGGGGCAGCTGTTGCAGATATTACAGCTGGTGCAGATATTACAGCTGTTACAGCTGTTGCAGCTGTGAGAGCTCATGCTGTCCCTGTTTCTCTGCCAGGATGCCAAGCAGCAGCACCAGGAGGTGATCTCAGTGTACAGGACTCACCTGCTCAGCGCTGTCCAGGTGAGCTGGGGCAGCTGCTGCTGCTGGGGAGGTGCTGGGGGTGTTCCCAGGGGGTGTGACCAGTGTTTGCTCCTGCAGGGCCACATGGATGAAGATGTGCAGGCTGCCCTGCTGCAGATCATCCAGATGAGGCAGGGCCTGGTGTGCTGACCTGCTGCTGGGACTCACAACCTCAGTGCTGGTGATCCAGCTGCAGTTACAGCCTCCCAACACCACAACTCACAGCTGGAGCTTTTTCTTCTCATAAAACACTCAACCAGGGCTGTGCTGTTTCAGGCCTGACGCTTTTTTCATGGGATGGATAAAAGGTTTAGAACATCTTTTGAAACTGTCAAAATGATGACATAGAGGTTAAATTATTTGAATGTCTGATTGACCACTTATTAAAGCAGGACCTACACCCAGAAGCTCCAGTTGATCCTTGAACTTGAACTCTCATGGGATGGTTAAAAATAAACTGCAGAGGAGTGTGGCTGAGTGTTGTAGCTGTGGATGTCCCTTAATGATCAAGAGAAAGTGGCTCATTTGTCACACTGGCTGAGCAGGATGTGCTGTGACACACACAGGAAGGTCTTTTGGTGTCTCTTGTAACTTGGCTGGCCAAGTTACAGCCTTTATTTAATATATAAGCTGAAGATTTAGTGCCTTTGCTTCTACAAGACTTCAAAAAAAATCAGGTTTTCCATCCAAACACTAAAGTCCCTCCCTTCCCTCCCCATAATTGTTCCTGAGTGCTTCAATCCTGACTCCTGCAGGCTGGAGCAGCTGGATCCCAGTGCCAGGGGCAGGATTTCATTCCTCCTCAGGGTGGGACTGAGCAGCTCCCTGAGGCAGCCCAGCACTGGGTTTTCAAACAGCAGCTCGTGGGAGCCTGAGCTGTACATGATGTGCTTCCATCTTATTTATGGGGGAAGGTGTCAGTAGGGAGGATTAATGAGAGTTTTTAATTGCTGGAATCTCCCCATGAAACAAGGTTTCATTTTTAACTGAAGGATGGTTTCCATGAGGAAGTTCTGTGTAAAAACCAAACCATGAAATTTGCTACAAAGGGAAGGCTTTGAAAAACGAGCCTGTTAACAAATGGGGCTGTTCAAACTGAGCACCAGTGAGTGCTGACCTCAGTCTGCCTTTTAAAAGCTTTTGCTGATACCCACCCAGGGGAATGTGGCATCCTGATGCACAAAAGCCAAACTTCCTCTCCATGTTCCTGAAAAATGAGGGCTGGAGTCAGAGTTCCCTGCTTTGTGTTGTTTGGGCTCCCCCAGCTGCCCCTCCAGGCCTTGGGCTCCTTTTTTTACAGCAGAGTTGTGTTTATCTCCTTTTTTTCTCCCTTTTTGGGCAGAGTCTTGTAGGATTGAAGAGGCCACGTGGAGGCTCCAGACAGTGATGGATGTGCAGGGCAGTTTTTATATAGAAATACCTTTAATATATTTACTAAATCCGTGTCTGTAGTAAAACAGATCTGCTGCTGCTTTCCTTTAGTTTCTTAGAGGATTATTACAGAAAACATCTCAGAGTAAAGAGTTTCTTTTTAGCCAAATATCTTTTATGATTGCATTACTTGAAACTTATTGGAGAGGATTTGTTTTGTTGTACTAACTGGCCTATTTTCATACTGTGTTTCCTTACCCAGGGACTTCTAGGTATGTTTTTCTAAATCTCTCCCATATTATAACATCAATAAAATGGTTTCTTCTTTTTTTTTTTAATTTTTTTTTGTTTTGTTTTTCATTGTAGTGGTCAATTCTTTTTAAGGTAAAGAAACACCAGTAGAGTTTTGAGTTTGGGTAGGTGTGGGTTGTGTAAATGCTGGGAAAATGGGGGTGGACATGGCACTGTCCCCTCCCTGGGGCAGGTTCCACATCCATGGCCAGCAGTGGCAGGAGGCACTGGGAGGTCACCAGAATGTCAGATGCCACCAGAGACTGTTCCAGAGGTGGCAGTGGAGCCTGGAGCTGGTGCTGGCACGAGGTTCTGGTGTCTAACAGCTCTCTGGAAAAGGGAATTTTGCCTTTTTGTCTTGAGGAGATGGCTGGGAATGCTGGGGAGTTGGAGTTTACTGCTTTTGTCATCTCGTGCCTGTGTTGCTCTGCCAACTCAGAAAATTACCTTTTAATAGGAAGGCCATACATGTAATTGTCACAGCCATTAGGTCAGATGGATTTTACAGGAAGAGAAAAAGATGTTGAGCATTTAAGGGCCATTAAATTGTGCAGGTTCTCATTGGTGGGCTGCAGCACACTGCTGGGAGGGATATTTATTTTTACATTTGCAGAGCAGGGGGGGAATACATTGCAAAGGAAAATAGGACATGAAAATGGGCTGGTTTTCCACTTGGTGAGCAGCTAGTTTTATTTCATAATAATTAGTTTTACACTTCATTAGGTGATGGGGGTTTTGCTTGTATGCTTTAAGAATACAGTGGAGAAGATTTAAAAATTCTCAGCAGGGCATCAAGTTAGTTTTATAACGAATTTCAGAGGGAGGTGGGGTCTGTCTGAGGAGGGTCAGGACTGGGATAAGAATTACTGTGAGTTCAGAGATTTCTGCTTGTCTCACTGTACAACTTGCAGGAGTTTGGGGTTTGGGAGGTTTGGACTTCTGTCCCAGTGGACAGACAAGTGAGAAATGCTGCAGGATCTCAGCTCCTGCTGGGAGGAGGGGCAGGAGTTGGACATTCAGGAGGGATTTCTCCTGCTGGCTTGGAAAGAGCTCCAGGCAGCACCTTGGGGTGCTGGGGGGAAAAGTGGGGGATTG